>ARYC01021705.1:0-26733 GCA_000711775.1 Oxytricha trifallax
TATTAAATTTAACATAAATAAAAAAAACAGTGCAGGAAACTTCCCCCCCCCCAAATATTAATATAATTCTGATTTTATAAAAATAACTTTTCTTATTTTATGTAAAATTGTATTATATCACTTTTTAATTAAGGTTGCCATGTTATTCAATATATTTTTATACTGAATTTAATTTTAATGCTCTTCATTTTTTGCATTTATAAAAATACAGCTTATTTGATATCCATCTCTGTTTTTCATAAACATCAGTTGAGCAACATCGGCAATCACTGTGTCTATTTTTGTTATTCTTTTAGTTTAACATGTTATCTTGCAAATTTCTATTATTATAAAAGCTTATAAAGTAGTGAACTATCATAAAGTGTCATATCCAGAGAATTGTTCTTTTGTATAATCAAATATCCAGAAATATGATAATTATTTTTATTATTCTTAATCAATATGTTTTATTATTTTAAAACATCTGTTTGTCAAGAACAAAGAGGTCATCATTGATTTTTAACAGTTTTTATATATTTATGATAGTTGGATCTATCTACTATAATATTATTAATTGATTATAACATTACGAATTAAAATTATTCTTTTTTATTATTGCAGTAAAAATGGTGATCATCTTATACATTTAACGCTAATTTACTTAAAAAATTATAGTTTAATTTATCTTTGGTAATATTAATTAGAGTATTTATTTAAGCAATCAATTATTTGACTAGTAGATATTTATTATTAATTGATAATGCATGAGAACCAACATTTGGCAAAATATATAAACCTTAAATTTCCAACTATTTCTAATTTAAAGCTGTGATTAAAATATTTATCAATAATATTGAAAAGTCAAATTGAAATTGCATTATAATTATTATTTAATGAAGGAGATCCTTAACTTAATATGATTGTAACTAATCAACTGCTAAGATAATTATGAAAAATAAGTGGAAATAATTATTTTAAAATGAAAATGAATTAATTACACAAGTATTTGGAGAGTATTCATCAAAAGCCATTTCTTTGCAGTTAGCTCTTTATTCAAGTATCATTCATATTTTTAACTATCTCTCCAAAATATTTAAACCTTCCTCAATCGTAATAGGTGTCTTCGGAAATCACTGTCTTATGCTTCTGTGTCAATTGTTGACAAAATATTTGTTGAAAAACCAGGAGCCTGATATTTGCCATTATTTTGATTCAATTCTAATTTATTAATTTCTTAAAATCACAATGAATTTCTCATAAATAAACTAATTTAAAAGTATAAAATATAGATCAAAGGCAAATTAAACTGGCAAAAAGGTAATTTTTTAATAAATTTAATATGCTTTAAATTAAATTAATTTGATTAATATCTTGAAAAAGAACCTTGACACAAATTCTATTCAGATGTTAAGGACTATGAATTGAAAATTTATCTCCCTCTCAAAGAATATTGCCCTGTTTGATATAATTATTAAGTAACTCCTCACTAAATTATTGAATTCATTTTAGAATGCAACAGATTTGAGAAAGAATTCAAAAAAATAAAAAATTTCATTAAAAAACTAATCAATGGCAAGATCAAAGGAGATTAGGCAATAAATGAGATACTCGCAGTAATAAGCAAAAGTTAAGTTTAAATAAATACAATTATCTCCTTTCACTGTACAATCCTAAAAACTTTTGTAAATTCATCAAACATACTGAAGAAAGCAAGAAAATCTAATAGAAGGTATCAAAATTACTTAAGTTATAAGATTTAATGACTTGCTCAGAGTTATCATGACATCAGTTAGGTCATTTAATAGTTTCAAATTTCTGATTAATGATATAATAATAACAGTGATTTAATATGAGGAAATATTTTGAACTAAATAAAAACTTGATAATGAATTATATTAATGATGAGATTCCAAACTTAAAATCCTAATGATACAACCAAAGTATACTTGACATATAAGTAAATATCAAAGGTTTTTAAATTCTCATAATATGTAATTAGAAAAGTTTGTGTTGAAAGTCTATAGAGCGATGGAAATAAATTAAAAAAAAATAAATAATTGAAGACCAGTTAACATAAAAATAATTAGATTTTTTAGTATATCAAAAATAGCTTCAGCAAATGTAGCATTTATCATTATCAGCTAGAATTGAATAATTCAATAAAAAATATAAAGTTAAGCCATTGAAGTATTCGACTACAAGATTGATATTGAAGCACAATAGAATAAAATTCAAGCAAGTAAGAAAGACTTATCATTTATCTAATCAGAAAAAATAATAAATTAATGAATATAGGGCTTTATAGTTTTAAAAACTTTGAGACATCTATTAATCAGGAATCAAAATTATTTATTCAGACGAAGTGATTTTTAAAGCTCATTCACAAAAATATTATGCCTGGTCTTAAAGTTATTAGAATGTCTATTTTGAACAAAAGGTATTAAACTCAATACTTTATCAGCAATAGTATTATAAGCGAGGATTAAGGAATTGAAAACTTCTAAATTAACTACCGTTCAATTAAAAAATTGGATTTTTTTAATCACTCAGAGATCTTGAGAGAATGAATGAGAATAAAAAATATGTTTATTTATGGACAATTTATAAATTCATAAGTCAAAAGAGGTTGTCAACTTGATCAAGCAATTTGGGTGGACTGTAATTTATAATGCGCCTTATTCGACAGAATTTCATGGTATTGAGTGAGCATTTTCAATCATAAAGAGACATTATAGTGTGAATCTTTAAAAATTAAACTTTAAAATTTCTAACTTTAAAAATACCAGAATTGTAGAAGATGCAATATTATCGATTGAAAAATAATAATTAATTAAATTAATATAGAGACAATATAGGTTGATGAAAAACTTTATTGATCATTATTATTATTATTGATAATATTTTAAATTAAATATTTTGAAATTAACTAAATTAAACTCAAATGCTAAACTAAAGTCTTTTTAAATCTTTCTATTAAACTTCCTATATAGTTTGATTTTGTTAGACTTGCATTCAAAGCCCAAAACCCCTGAAGTTGTTTGATTGAGTTGTTTTATTGATGAAAGTAGACTATTAACGCATGCTTTATTAGGGTTTTAATAGGGTTTATGTAGGGGTTTAGGGTTATAATGTAATATAAATTAAAGTGTAATGCAAGTGTTTTATTTTTATTATTCACTCAAACAGTACTTTAGCATCATGAGGCAGCTTTCTAAACTTTATCTCTCCTATCCAACTAACAATTTAGTCTATTTCATGGTCAGCTCTGTGATTAGGCTTAATAATATCTACTCAGCCATGTCTTTCATTCTACCTTTTATCTTATTCTAGTCTAGATATTGCTGTATTCTCTGTTTTGAATCTTTCTCTCTTTTCCAGCTATAGTAATCATTTCTTGCCATATAGCATTCACAAATAATTGCTGCTAGAGCCCATATATCCCACTTAATATCACCATCTCTCCAGTCCTCTCTTTCCGGAAAGTATCCAGGAGTACCATACACGTTGCCAAGTCCTGAAGCTTCAACTCTCTATGATCTATTGAAATCTATTATTACTACTCTGAGAGGTTAAAAGTCAAGCATTATATTCTCAGGCTTCAAATCTCTATGAACATATCCAAGAGTGTGCAGCTCCTCATGCCTTTGCAAACATTTGTAAGAATAAGAGGTAACTACTTTGGTGTCTTTTAATCTTAAATGTAGTCTCTTAATGTCATTTAATATAGAGGAAGACGAAAAGCTACATGATCTTGAGCAAGCAGAATAGCATCGAGCTTTATTATAAATCTGCACTATCTATCTCTTGACTTTGTAAATGCTTGGTTTTCATTTACGAATTCCATTTGATACTTGTCATCGCATTTGAAGTAGTTGAACGGATATATCTTGTATGCGAACTACTTATCTGTTATGACTTTCTTCTCAAATTTATCCTCAAGGATAAGATAACTTTTTTTACACTCTTTAAGGTCAATTATATTCAATATTGGAAGTTTAAGTGCATGCATCTTAAGAGTGATTTTTACTATCTCTGAGGCTGGGAGGTTTCTTACTGCTTTAATAAGTTAATTTTCTTTCTTTACTCTTTGTTCCAAAGTTTCTGAAGGTCTCTTGGCTTTCTTTTTAAAGGAAGACCTCACCAGTCTCTGGATCTATTACTTCAAACTTCTAGCCATGATGGTTTTTTAGATGAACTTTTAGATCTCTTGAATGATTGTATTATTTATTGCAGTAAGGGCAGAAATATTTTCCATCTATCTTATCATGCTTAAGATAGAGCTTGCGCTTGTTAGAATGCTGCTCTAAGATATGACGCTTAAGAGCAGATTTATAACTGAAGTTCTTTTCACACTCCTCACATAAATGTAATGCTTTTATTTCTTTTTTCTCTTCCTCCTCTTCAACCATTTTCATTGGAACTTCGCATTAAATTTCTTAGCTCTGCATTTCTATTTAACAACTGAATTGCTATTCAAAGTCTGATACCTAAAGTTAAAAAATTTCAGGTTCGTACTAGGTTGAGGCATCGCAAGTCTCAATTTTCTTTTGATTCATGAAAGAAAGTATTTGCTGGCTAATGCCAAGCAATGCCGCTTTTCTAAGTAAGTTACCGCTCATTTTATAAATACTATTAATAATTATACAAGCTATTTAAATTCTACCTTTATCAAGAGTAATAGCATATCCTCAAAGGTTTAGAGAGGTTTAATGAGAACAGAGTACGAGACATTAGTTTTATATTTCTTAGATTTAGTGATAATTTATAAACTAATTCATCCATTTTATTCATATAAATGCACCTAAATGTGTTTTGTGAAGTTAGGTGGTGCTCCTAAAGCTGTTCTTGTAAATTTAGGAGGGGAGATTTTAAAATTTAATTTTTTAAATGTACCTCCTAATACGGTTTTGAACTTTAATATAACCACCTAATTAAGTTTTAAATAAATTAGGAGCACCACCTAATTAAATTAATTATTATTAGGAGCAATTTAATGGAGAAAGTTTGATAAAAATGGAAGTCATTTGAAACTAGGAGAAAGTTCTTCCATCTTTCTCTTACTATCTTTTTCATGTTGACCTCCAGTTGGATCTCTCTATTTAGTAGTAAAATTTTAGTAAGTTTAGAATGGATATCCATAATTTTAAATTTCATAAACATTTATAGAAAGTGGAAGCAAGATGGAGTCTATGAATGATGCAATGAAGAGAATACAATCTCAAGAATTGATAGGAGAAATTTCGAAGTAAGGGAGGACCTCTATAGATATTTGGTATAGCAAGGTAAGCTTTTATCAAATACTAATATATTAACCATAGGTGGATTGTTCTTGCCAACTCAGGAAGGAACAAAAATATCATTCTTAAAAGCCTTACTAAGTGAAGAGAAAAAAGCTTTTAAGACCAATGAAATAAAGATGATTGAGATACCTAACTACCCTGAAATCTCAGTGAAAAATCTCTATGATGATGCGATGAGTGATCCAGATGTTGCTCTGTACCTACCATTAAAGTTACAACTCTCTAATAAGTTGCCAGAGAGAAACTTCTTCTTTGGAGTTCTTGGAACTCTTAAACCAGAGTACTTAAGTGAAGTAATTTAAGAAGCTCATAAGAAACGCTACAGCATCTCTCCTGAATAGAAAGAGAAGCAGGGAATAAAAATCAGTGACTCATGGCTGTAGAAACTGCAGAAGCATCCATTCATCTCAAGTAAGCATAGACTTCTAACTTTATAGAAAAACCTGGTACTGCTATATATTTGATGAAAAGCGCAGCAAATTAAACAGAGAGAGAAAGTCTCAAGTAAAGCATGAATTGAGTAAAAGACTTTTCAAAATTTTTTAAATGGCAAACGTTATGAACATAGATGCAGGAGCTTGCACGAAGAGAAGAAACATATGCCTTAGCGAGTCTTAAGAGGAAAAAAAGAAAGAGAAGTCAAATCCCTTTTATGTATTAATTAAATATGTGAACTTATTCATTCGTTTAAATCTAATACTTATTTATATACACAAAATCTCCCTTCTCTTGCGCATACTTTAGCTTTTCATCACTAACTCTTTTAGCAGCACTCTTAATAAAATCTACCCTATCTATCTTCAAGTCATGCATCAAGTGATATAATAGAAGTTTCTTGTTGTGCCCTTTCAATAAACCCTAATATAATTCAATTTCATTGAACTGAGGACTGTAGGGAACATAAAATACAAGTGTTATATTTAGCCTTTCATATTCCTTCCTTGAGTCTTTAGTTTTATGAACTGACAAGTTATCAACGAATAGAATAATATCTTATTCAGCATACTTATCTCTTAGCTATTGCAAAAATTTAATATATTATTCAGTCTTAATAGAGCTAGGGTGGATAACATAAGTCTCAAGCCCACTATCTTCACTGATTCCACCAAGGATTGCATGAGTTTATACCTTAACCTTTTGATCATAAACTTCCTATATTACTATACCTCTTGTACCAAGACCTTGATATAAATGTATTGAATGTAAATACAGCTTCATCAGCGTGTATGAACTTTATATTATGCTCATAAGACCTCTGCATTTAATCGATTATATAATTTAAATTATCCTTATAAAATGGAACATTAAAGTCAATCACTATCTTAATGCTATTGACTGTCTTGTAAGATATTCCATTCTTTTTATATATGTTTGCTATAGATTAAGCAGAGATGTGAAGCTCAGGAATTGGCGATGAAACATCACAGCCCTCTAGGCTAGAGAGAAATGAGCCCAGTATTTAAGAGTCTTATCATTAATAAGATATTCAATATGATGCTGCTAAAATTTTAAGGGTCTCTTAGGCTTAGAATTAAGATGGTAACTCTTTAAATTCAATGCTAATAGACAGTGAGACCTCACAGTTGCTGGAGATTTATGGAGCAGTCTTGCAATAGATGTATAATTCAGAAAAGGCTTGAGTTATTCACTATATTCATCACATCCATATCGCAACTTAAACAATAATCTATATACTAACTGTCATAAACTGATCCCAGACCTCGCATATTCTCACTTAAAATACTAATATTTAAACATTAAACCCCTACATAAACCCTATTAAAACCCTAAAAAAGTATTCACTAATAGTCTACTTTTATCAATCAAAAACTCAATCAAACTACTGAAAGGGTTTTGGGGTTTTGATCATTCCTCCTTTTGATTATTATATTTTTCTTAAAGTTCAAATAGATTTCTTTTTTTTGTCATCTGGCGTCTTTGTTTTGAAGTGACTTTTAACAATGCCAACCCTTTCACTTTGGATCCTAAATAATATTTGAAATAATGTATTCTATTTTTACTTGAGAAAAATGGCTCTTCTTAAATTGCTTAATATTTGTCATTTCTTATAGCGATTGCTTACTATTGTGTATAATCAACTTATTAAAGATTTCTCAATCTATTTTAGCTTATCACTAATTTTTATAAATAATCTGGTGCTAATGTTCCCACAACCTTAAAAAAGAAATCTCTTTCAGGCAATTATTTTGAATCACTATAGTAAGTAAGATGTCTAATGATGTTTGGATCAATTTATTATTAACTTAAGATATTTTCAATCTTAAATTCAGGATAGTGAGGGACCTCAATAATGTTTTAGTCTTTTTATTTTATTAATAATTTTGACCCTTTTAAAAAGTCTCTTATAAATCTCATCGTTGTATTTTATATCCAGGAAGACATTATCCCTCTAAAAAAGATGTTATATTATAAATAATTACGATGATAAGGTAGAATTTTTGAGAGTAGAGTAGAAATACAAAATGTTAAGTTAAAAATAATATGCACTTTAATAGTTAATCTGTTGAAAATTATCAAATCTAATTCCCAACCGAGACGATACCATCTCTAAGATTGTGGTACGAGCAAATATTTCAAGGATGAAACCTCCGGGGCATAAGCTTTCAGCTAAAGCGTACTATTCATCAGGTTTCTGTGAGGCATTTCTTATTGGAGCTGCAACAACATTTGGAACATTAAAACCCATCCTTTCTGATTTTTTAATTACCAATACCAAAGATGAAAGCCTTTTCAAAGGCATGTCTGGTTGCATACCCATTTCCTGACCTAACTTAGCCATCTTATGTTGTCTTTGTCCAAATGAACTCATCTACATACCTAAACAATAATTATTAAATAGGAATAAACACTTCCGTATAGCCTAACTTCTTCATCTAATTGAGCACAATTTCTTATTTCGCATTCACTACCCAAATTATAACAAACCCATCTTTCTGAATAAAGTGAAAAGGAATCTAAAAAATCTTTTTATCTTTGAGCAATGGATATGAAGGCTTGAACCTTTTTTTGGCTTTCATATCAAAGTTATCCAGGCTGAATCAATAATTATTACATCAAAAAGCTTTCCTCCAAATCTAATCTGTGCTCTGTGGATTTCCTTCCATAATTCTTAATGCTGTATATCTGCGATGATTGGAAATGATTTTTTGTTTGATAATTTCTGAATTATATTTAACACTCTAATCTAATTTGCTGATAATTTTGGTAGCTCCTTTTAATCTTCATTGAGTTTTAATTCTTGATTACTTTAATTATTATTTTTCTTCTAAACTTGAAAAAGAATCGATGACTGTTCAAAAGTAATATCATCCTTGTCTAATTTTATATCTTATATACCTTGGGTTATTTTGCTTACTGAATTGAACGAAAGAGTTTTCTGCATGTTTACGGAGCATTCTGGTTTAAGCCTAAAATCATCTAAAATTTCTGGGAACTTAAATTACTCTTTATTATCTTTAATGTTATTTTTGTCATCTGCCACTTTAATGTATGGGTTGTACAAATCCAAATCTCCAGGAAGTATTTGTTTTTGAAGTAAAAGTACAAGAGGGCAATTATTGAATTTTTCAAAGAATGGATCTGATTTGAATTCATTTAAGTATCTTTAATATTTTCATTGATGTACTGTTATACTATCTCAATGCTTAAATCATCCTCTTTTAGATTTAAAATATTTTCCTTATATGATTATTGTTGTGTTTTGTGTTCATCCTTAAATTCTTCAATAAGTCATCTTAATCCATTTTTAATAAATCTTTTTATTCATTTTCAAGTTAAACTTCCATCTCCAGTTATGATTGATTAGCATCTCGATACTTGAACATATCATTAATAAAAGTTTTGGAAAATTCATGATTACATGCATATCTTTGGTATATATTAAGCTCATCATGAGTAATGAATGAAAATTTTTGAAAGTTTATATTTGAATTTAATACTATAATTGCACTATTTTTCTCTAGTTTTCCTCATCACTTGCTTGTCTGGCTTTTCATGGTGTCGAGAATCATGTCATGATTTTATTTTTGTAAGCTAAAAAAGCATGCTTGTGGTTTCTACTCAAATGGCATTCGAGAAAGAGAATATTGGCTGAATTTAGGGTTTGAAGTTTTTTTTTAAGTTTCCTTTTTATCATTTTGCTTTTAGAAGATAAAATTTTTCTAATTAAATTATATTTTTTTGATCTCCCACATTTTCTCAAGAAATACTCAGAGATATCAAACCATCGAATTAAATATTCAATAAATTGATTTTTTCTTTGAAGCCATGATGCTAATGCAATATTTTTATTGATTTGTAAGCTTTCAAATTATTATTCAGGAAAATATGGTTTACTTTAAATTATTGCTTCTCATTTTAATATGATCATTATTTTTCAAATATTTTCCCAATACTTTAGTTTTTGTTTTGTTATTCTTCGATGGATTGAAACAAGGTTTTTTATTGTTATTATACTCATATTTTTGTATAGCTGTAAATGCGTGTTTCAACCATAATTAAGCCGACTGTTTCACATTTCTAAGCAAATTTAATTTCTATTGATCTACTTGATTAAAATGTGAGTCTTCTAATAATTAGTGTTGAATTTTTTGGTAATCTTTAATTCGCAAGTCATTTTCCTAAAAAAACAAGTAGATTCTTAAACTGTCCCAATGAAGATTGTTGGAGTTAAGCAAGTAATGAAAGCTGCTAGAGAAATTACACATAAGCTACTATCATAGTAATTAAAAACTTAATTTCCAGCACTAATGTGAAGTTTATTGCAAGTGTGAATGAACTAAGTTGACAAAAGTGGATGTCTGAAGTCTATTGAAAACCAAAGCAATTAAAAGCTTTTTTACAACTTTTCTGTTTTTGATGCTCTTAAAACAATAAATTTGAAAGATCTATCCATAATTATTGCATGTAATTGTCAAAATTTGTGATTAAGACATAAACAACTTTTTGTTTGTGATAGTAATTGTAGATTTTCAGAGGTTAGCTGGTATATTTATCAAGCTCAAATATCATAAAATGATAATTTTAGCTGTTTATTAAAAGGATTAAGCATTGTTTGAGCATCTTAGAGTACGTCTGTTGTGACATTAGATTATAGATTTGAAAATGATTATTAAAATGTTCAAGTTTTTAATGTTGTAATTGTCTTTAATATTAAGGCCCGAATTCAATAGGTGAAACTATTGTTATTTACTGTGCTCAAGATTATACCTTTTTGTTGACTAACATTTTTATGTATTCGAGAACTCTGATTCTCATAGACTTGCAAGACCTCCGGGATCGGCGAGACCTCCGAGACTTGCTAGACCTCCGAAACCTCCACTTACTATATATAATTCGTCAGTTGTTTTTATAAAAAATTATTTTGCCAAAGATCTGAAGTTGGGCATTATTCAGTCGTAATCTAAAAGCTAATCACCTGAACACTTGAGAGTCATCGAGGCTTTGCAAGAATGTTATTAATTTAAATTCTATGATTCACAGAAATTAGACCTAATAAGCTTAAATGTAGTACTTTAAATCAAGACTTTGAAGAGTTGAAAGAATGCTTTTGCCAAAAAGTGTGCTAAATAGCCTAACTATAAACTTTAAGAATTTAACAATCCTTTATAAATAAGTGAAATGTAATCAATTTATTAGCTTTTATCTAACTCCGACACCTATTGTATAAATTACTAATCTACAAGATAAAGCGCGAATAAAGACCACAACTATTAACATAACTGCTATCTTACTATTAATATCAACCTCTTGTTTGTTAGAAAGATTTAAATTTTCTAAGTGATAACTCTAGCTTAATCATCCTACAAATTATTGTGTTTGTTTTATAAAATTTGGAATTGTTCAAATATCTCAATTTCTACCATATTCTCAAATTTTGCAGCATATATAATCGAAAACGTAAGGAAATCTACTATAAAAAAGCTTTTAGCACCATGCATAATTTTTTAAAAAAAGAATTCGTGTTAATTCTTTCAATTGAACATGGATCTAAGGTTCTCTTTAAATTACGATTGAAGGATTTTATGATTATTCTTCTTACTGCTGCTGTAAAATAAGTTGTAAGTTTTCTTTTTTTAATAAAGGCAAACAGCTTCTCAACAGGAGCAAGGTCAAATTAGTAAGGGCCTAAAAAGAACGTAGTTATTTTGAGCCTGGTGAACTTTTCTCTCAAGTAGCTGCTCCTATGATATGAAGCATTGTCAAGCATAAGAACATGGTTTTCACGCCAATAAGGGTTTTATCTTTCTAGGGCTTGTATGAGTTGGAGTATAAAGAAATAGACTCTTATACTATTATTCTTCCCTTTAAAAAGTTGGAAGTAAACTCTCCCATCACTACAAAGAGCAGCAATAAGACCAATCTGTTGATATCGCTTTGAATAGGTGCAGAATAACTATTAAAACTTTGGAGCCCAGGCTCTCTCAGTTTTTTTGCTAAATTATATTGAGCTTTCGTCAATATTAAAAAGAATTTTCCCCTAACTTAGCAGTCTTACATAGTGAATTGCTGCATGAGCTCTCTGGATAATACTTTCTGATGCAACAGACCTCTGACTTAAATAGGATACTTTCTTTGGGAGCATATTAAGAGCCTTTCTCAAAAATTTTCGAATTTGCTAGGTCTTAAATTTTACTCCCATTTATTCCTACAGATAACTTTGAATTGAGGCTGGTTTCATCAATTAGTGTCCATTTTTTATAAATTTGAAGATAAGTTTTTGAGCTTAACAGCTCAACCCGAACCTTTTCTTTTAGTCCACACATTAGCTTTGCGTTATCTCGTTTAACCTTAAATTTTTGATTGTCCTTGCTTAGCAAATTGACAATCTATACTAGCTCTTTAGCGCATTCAAAGTTAGTTTATTCTCTTTGAGCATCAAACTTGAGCTTTACAGGTTATACCACGATTTAAAACTCAATTTAATTTTTCTCCAGGCTAATGGGAAATGTTTCTAGAAATCAGTGATGTCATCATTAGTAGGACAACTTATATTGAGAGTTATTTACCCAAATTTTTTATGAATCATTTAATAAAAGATGACATTTTAGCATTTAATCCATTGTCAGCTATTTGGATAAACTCATTGATTTAAGCTTTGTCTGGAAATTTTGTCCAAAGTTCACCGATAGCTCCAACCATCTATTCAATCAATCTTTGATTTAAACTTGACCCATCGTTGGTTAAAAAAGTTTCATCTAAAGCATCAGCTATGGGATCATAAATTTTAAAATCGTATTCATTATTCTTAAGAATGTTTGCTAATTCTATTCTAGTAAATTCAAATTTTGAGAATCAAGATTGAAGCAGTTCAAATCCACTACCTCATGCTCTTAGATATCAACAAAATTGCAATATGTAATATTGTAATCGATATTTACTAAGGGTTCCCCAGTTTCAATTACTGATTAATTATCAATCTAAACTTAATTTACTTGCCCCCAAGAAAATAACGAAGCACTCTATCTTAGTTTCTCCATATTTAGTATGAATTAACTTTAATAATTAATTAAAAGTTTTAAACATAAAATGATTATTTTAGAAATAATTCCTTTCATGAAAAAACTATATAATTCATGACGAAGATGATTCACATCTAAGCCCAAGAATTATTTCTTAAGGAATATTACTTCAACTTCGATGTAATTAATTTATAAATTTAATATTAAATAGGGAGGTATCCAACTTAACCAAGAACTCAATAGTAAATGTTCATTAGCTCAGGGAGAAGATTGGAAACAAGAAGGAGCACTACGACTTCTTAGTCCAAGAATGCGGAGCTTATCTTCCCAAACTTCAATGCACGAACGTGTACTTTCTTCGCTCTATCCTTAATGGAGAAAAAGAGGTAAAATAATAATTATTTAAAAACTATTAGCATTTAAAAAGGGCAGATGTGATTGTCGCTGCCGTCCCACAGATAGAAGGCTTGACAGTAGAGGACTTCTTAGAAAATGCTTCGTCAAAGCCATCTATTATGAGTTACCTGCCCGATTAGAGCGATTGGCTACATTTGGATAAACGATGGATATGTGACATATTAATGTCACAAGAAAAGGATGGGGTAAATTAAAAGGTACCGATGCGAAGAGGAATAGAAGAGCAAAACAGGATCAAACCTAAGGATTATTGGTTCCAATAAGGCCTGAATTTGCCAAGGCTCTGGAAGAATCATTGAGTTTCAGTGATAAAAATTATGTCTTTAACAAACATTTATAGTTCACAAAGGGAGATCAGCTTAATTAATGAAACCAACTGCATCCAGAAAAAGAAGGGCAAAAGAAATCGAAGAAGTTAAGCAAGAGGAGTAAAACTTGAGGGAGAGCAAACAAAGATATCTGGAAGTCAATAAAAGAATGCGAAATGATTTTGACCAGATGAACAATGAGCTTTAAGACCTAGGTCAGTATAAGACTTGGTTATGCAATTAATGGGTGCTGGGGTCATTGATAAGGACGGCAACCCATTAGCAAGTAGCCAAAATTACAGTTCCAGAATGCTCTGAGATTGAGCTCGGGATTTGATTAATGAATTAGATCTTAACTTTTATTTAAAATCTAGCAAAATTATCATATTTTAACTTCAATTATGAATAATCTAAAATCATAAACTTTAATTCATAATTTAAATTGAAATTTTAAGGATCCTCGATCTTCACTGACTAAGAGAATTAGTCTGCATTTAGTAACTTTAGGAGTCATCTTTTAATATTGAAGGGCTTTGCTTGTGAAGCCATGTCTCCATTTCTTACTTGGATTTACAAGTTTCAGAGTCGCTGCTTATCTCAAGTTCATTAAGTGGATCATCATTCGAATGCTCACCCTCTCTTAGAGACCGTTTCCCTAATATCAACTCTTTATCAGATGCCGATATCCTTTAAAGATTCATGCTTATACTTCCTCGAGAAAAGAATCTACCCTCATCAAAAGGAGTGAACTACGATGAATCAAAGGGTTTTATGTCAAGATTTTAGAATAATTGATTTGGCAGTTCAACTATGCTTTTAATGCTTTGCTTTTACTCTTCTTTTGAGTTGAATAACCTACTAGCAGTCTTTAAAATTTCTCCATTTTATCTTGCTCCTGTTAAAAATTCTTCGCTCTTAAATCGCAGTCATCGGAAGTGCGAGTGACAATAGGAGATGTAGAATCAGAAATTCTTGTAATTTTTTCCTAGTTCAAACCATGAGGATGCTAAGATTCTTCAATCTGATTCTGATGCAATTGTGAATGCTTGGTTATCTATGTTTCGATCTAAGCTTAGTTGTCGTTTTCTTGGGATAAACCCTGATGAAGTTTTAGAAATCTAAAGTGGGTTTCATTGTCTTTTAATTCTTGTTTTAGTCTTACAAGCTATTCAATGGTGCTGGTATTTCCTTGGCTGTAGACCAAATAGTGCCACTATCCTTTGTTTTCGAGTCTCCCAACTCTTCCAACTATTTGATCTTAAACTCGTTTATGAAATATGTCAGCCATGATTAAATAAAGCCCACCATTCTTCTCGATTTCTTATGAAGTTTTGATATCAGTACCTCGACCTTGTGTCTGAGATAACATAAATACGCCAAATTTTCCATGTTTATCCCTAGTGCACTAACCACTCTCCAAGGTAGCTTCGATTCTACATCCACGCTATAGCTTTCCTGAAAAAGGATATTTTAATCTACTTTTTAAACCAATTCTCAAGCATCTAGTAGGAAGAGCTAGTGACAATTATGATTGGTACTCAACCAGAATGCTTTTAAATAATGTTATCAAGCTTTTTAAAGTAATCCTAAATGCTCGTGACCACAACTTCATCTACCAAGTGCTGCTTCTTATTGCCATTAATCGAGCTTATCATTGGGAAATCAATTTCCTCTGTATTAAAAATGTTTCTATTATTTACTTTTCTTTCATTCGATGTCTAGATCCTGTCATTGCTATCAGTTGTTTTGCTTTAAGTACATGTTTTATAAGGCTCAGCATAGCAGGTACAGCTCCGTCAAACAAAATCCAATCATGCTCATCAATTACTACGGAAGATTAGGTCAGGAGGATTTAAAATTGTGGATCTTCACAAAAGGTTTCGAAATCTTTTTGAGTAAGGTAATATAAACACTTTTGTTCTCATACTCATTTACATTTACTCTTAAATTAAAGTGTTGAATAAGCGTCTCAAACTACCTTTCATCCCTTTGTATAAGATGATCGTTCTTGCCAATAATGAACACAGGATTCTCATGCTACTTTGCCAAATAGATGGCTGAGCAAGTAGCAAGCAATTTTTTTACCGTTTCCCATTCCGAGATTGATGAAAAGTCTATTGTTTGATGACTCAAGTATATAATTTAAGCAAAGCGTCTGAAGAGGCAATAACTTAAATTATAGATATCTCTCAAATTATTTCTAATAATCTGAGATTTTAAAGGCATTCTTATAGCCAGAGTTTACAAGTTTTAACACTTATGGATCTTCCCCATTCCTCTCCAGAAATTGTGATAGGGCTTACTATTTTTGATCTTTTGTAAATTAATTAGCAGATTTGGGAAGTGAAAGCATCTAATCGAGATTTCAAGAGTGACCATGTAAAAGGTCTTCTATCACTTTATTGCAATCTTCATGCTTTTTTTCTACCATTAAGTAGCAAATGTCTTAAGCCATCTTTAATATATCTTCCAATTTTCTTAACCATATGCAGTTATTCGTTGTTAAGAGTTAAGCGAGACTAAAGTTAATGTACAAGCTTTGGTCAAGAAAATCCCACTAATTATTGAATATTTCTCTCATCCCCATGATAAACTTTTTCAATTAGTCTTCGCTTTAAGCTTAACTCAGAGAACTGATAGCAATAATATACTAAAAAACTTCAATCGGAACTCCTCTAATGAGCCTAAACCATGATCCTCTTTCATCACTCTTATGAATGGTTTGTTTAGGATGAAAAGAGTACTTGGAAGGAGCCTGACAACTTAGAAATCAAAAACCATTGCTAGAAAAGGCTGGTCATCATTGAGACTACACCAATGTTTTTGGAATTGAGATTGTCCAATTCAAATGAGTACTCTACAAATTCCTGGATTTCATTCCAAAGATAAAGCTAGCCAGGCCCAGAGATGTTAGAAGATCTGGTCTGGTAGCAAGCAGGCACATCGATGATCTTATTAGCTCACTGTCGATTGTGATAATCTCGTTGTCATAAAAGAGTAGAGAAGCGACAAAGAGTCTTGTCTTTACCTGAATTGTTTCTCGAATGCTGACACAGAGCTCGTGGCATATTCGGAAGAGTCCATCCAAATTCAAATTTGTGCAAGAGTTTTTTAAATGCCTCAAAAAGTCAATAAGACTTTGGCTGTTTCTGACATGAATAGCCTCAAGGAACTTAAACCTGTCATCAGCTGGAAGAAACATAAACTCTCGTAAACATTTGGCAGTTATTTCTCGTTGCAAAATCTCTCCTAGATTTTCAGACTGCGGCTATTAATTAAGATGCTGAGTGCTCTTTATGCTAAAGTTGCCGCTTAAAAATGTTTCACTTGAAGGTAGGTCTTTTAGCCTTGTTAGGTAATCAAGCTGGCTTAAACCACCGATGCTCTTGGCTCTGTTGGACAGTGAGGACCTTTGCTGCTATCGATTCAGAATGAACTTACTTATGAATCGAGGGATGTCACAAGAGCCTATAAGAGGCTGAAATTCATGAAGCTTGAGAATCTCGCTCATGTTATAATCATGCTCAGGTAGAACCTCCTTAACACGATCGATCTGTTAAGGATATTGAGCTCCTTAATAAAGAGAAGGTCTACCTTTTTTGCTCCCAAGCTATTTCGAGCTGGGAACATTGAAGTCCATATCTTTGACAGAACTTTAATTATTTTCCTCTATAATGCTATCGAGGGTCTGGTTGTGCATCTCTAATGATTAATGTAGTACCGACTTATTATTGGGCAAGTTTGTTTAAATTTCAGTGATTAAGATTAACCGCTATTTTTTAAAAGTTGAGTAATTGTTTAGGAATTTTAATTTTAAATTTAAGAATACTAATCAAAATTTTTAAATACTTAATAGCATACTTAATTCAAACTTAAAGATCTTAAATGATTTTATATCCTTAAACCCCACCTTCTATGAGGTAAATTCTATATAAAAGAGTTGGATATATACCAGCCATAATTAAGGGTACCCTGATTATTTCTCTCTATCCTGGTTGTTAAAATTAGCGAAAGTATAAATCTTGGATCCAACAATCATGAGAGGGAAGAACTAATCTAATGGATGTATTCTTATGAGCTTTGTTTGACATTGATTTTATATGATTAAAATTTTAAATCCTCTAGAAAATCCCAAAAATTTCTCAAAGTCTAATGACTTTAATCCCTATACTCATGCTAAAGTATTGTGGAGAAGATGAATAATTTAGAAATAAAATTAATGGCATTGGGTGTCATGTATAACTGATGACGATCATTTAAGAGACTTAAGAAGGGGCACATGATAAACTCAGAGTAATTGAGTGTAAAATTTTCGAACTTAAAGCCAAGAAAAATAATAACAAAACCAGTGAGTGGAAAGATAAAATAGCATTTGAGTAGAGTAATGTTGGTATTGATGGCATAATACCTACTTTTCTTAAATTCAAGAAAAAAGCAATAAAAGTCTAGAGTCGATTGAGATTAAATTAATGATGCTTAATTCAGATAAGTAAATTTATTATATAATCTAGATTAATTGTTTTCTTTCACTCTACTCTCAAAAATTCTACCTTATTTTAGGAACCTATACCAATCGTCCTTTGAAGATAATTTCCATTCAAACAGTCTCGCATCATCAAACTATTATTCAATAGCCCTATTGAGATTACTCATTATTATTCAGAAAAGAACTAGTTCTACATTCTTAAAGAAAATATAGTTTTGTTGAGAATTAAAATTGTAATCAATTATAATAATACGTGAATTTAAATTAGATAATAAATTAAAAGTTACTTATTTTAGTATGAGTAAATTTGTATCCTTATTTAATTATAATTCTAATTGATATATTTTTAATTCCTTTTTGCTTCATACTTATGATTAAAATATAAATAAAACAAAAATTTTACAAGATTCAGGATTCAACACTGATCATTTTATTAAATTATAAAATTTTAATCTAAATTATACTTACTTGCATTCTGTTGCCACCAGAGAGGTTAAGTTTGATATTTAAATTTAAAGAATTATTTTCCTTTTGTTAAATATAAACTAATATAGCAATTTAAAATATTTCTTAAAAATTCTTAAAAATCAAAGATTTTTTTATGTGGGACCATTATTCAAATAATTGTCCCACGGTGGATTTTTAGAAAAATTCAAAATAATTTTAACTATTTTCAAGTTTATCAAATCCAACTTAAACAATATTTGATTTAATAATAATATATTAGAAATTTCTATCAACAGAATGTTAAAATATACATAATAATAATATTCCAGGCTGCAATAAAAGAAATTATATAATAAGAAATGGGATGGGGTTGAGGAATTCAATTTACAATTGAAAAATTTGAAAAGTGGTGTTAGTAAAATAAATATGATCCTAAAACTAAAAAATAGCCAAAATATTTGATCTAATGTGAAACCTGCTTTAAAATGTAAACTCACTAGACTTTCCTAAAAGATTAAATCAGACATTAAAGGAAAATATTTCAATAAACAAAATTGTAGAAAAATGATAAAAATTATATATGTAAAATTCAAGGTTGTACTTTCTGCCCCACCACCTCAAGATAACAATTAGTAAATCATTATTTTACTCATGATTAAATTCAACTATAATCAATTGGTCTTAATCCAGAAGTAAGTTTATGATTTATTTCATATTTTATTTAGCGTATATTTAAAGGTGAGATTCCTGTTAAATTCAGAAATAATTAAATCACATCAGAAAAATAATTTCGCTAAAACTACTTCAACTCTTTTAAAAACTAATTAATAAATTAATAGGAGTTATTGATGTTTGATGAAAACGAAAATCAAATTGAATTTAATAATGATGTTGTTGAGAATCTAACTGGAGCTGAAAGCCAGATCAGTCTTGAATATGATTAATAATTTAAGTTTGTAGCAGACACCTTTTTCAACGAAATTAAAATTATATTAGAATAATCTTAACAATTACAAATAATTATCGAGGATGCTTCCAAGGAGGATCTCTACTTTTGAAAATAAAAAAAAATATATTAATAATTTGAAGTAGAAAATTTGATAAACAATAAAACTGTTTTTTAATAAGTTTGGAATCATTTCAGGCATCTAGAATTCTTCAAACAATTGAATTTAAGTTCCTAAAATCAAATACTTGCAATAAAAAATTAAAACGATTAATTAACACTTATCAGCAGATCCTATGACTCCACTTTAAGAAAATTTATGAATTGCAGAACCAATGACAAATAATTATAATTAGCATTATTAGGCTTAGTTCCAGCTGTTTAATAACTTCATAGCTTAAATATAGTACATAGAGATATAAAACCTGAGAATATTCTTATTCAAACAGAACCAAACTTTGAAATATTTATTGGAAATTATGATTTCAGCATCAGAGCCAAAGATAAATCAAACTCTAGACCTAATATGCATAATCCTTACATCAACAGTAAGCTAGATCTTAAAAGTGGATCAAAATTCTGGGATTTATATGCAATAGAGTTAATATTACTAGAAATGACTGTGGATAGAGAATACTTTTTGTAAATGAACTAAAAATCCTTAGATTTCAACGAATTATTATTTGATTTATTCGAGAATTATAATGCTGATCCTCAACTCAGTGAATTATTTTTTGCTAATATTTATTGATCAAGACTAGAAAGTTTGTACTGATGACATAAGTTATGTACTTAGTAAAGTGTTTTCATAATAATGATTAATAGTTATAATTATTTTTTTAGATGGAATTAAATCTAATAATTAATGCATTAGGAAAATTATTAATAAATAAAAAAACAACTGCATGACACTCACTAGGCCAGAGAGTCTAAAGTCAAAAGCTTGATTTGCCACTTACTTATAAACGTAACTTGAAAATTTGTAAAAATTAAACAACATGAAAATCATGGATACCACGGGAGAAAGCATTGAGAACCTTACAAAGACAATTAAATTAATGAGTAACTAATTATGGGGCACTAGAATTGAAAAATCACAAAAGATACTATAATTAATATTAAAAATATAGTAATGAGGAAATTGGGCTAGTGAAACATTACTGTTTTCATTATAAATATATAAAAGTATGTGAAAATTTGGAGAAATAAAAAATGCAAATTTAAAAGGCAGATAGAGAAAGAGAGGGATTTTAATAAAATTATTATGGTATATGCAGCATTTATTTTTGTGAATTTGGTTTTATGTTTTAGCTAATTTGTTATGTCATTCACAAGTTTCTAAGTCCTATTATTCTCTTCAGACAGATTACCCAGCAATCATTTAAACGAGCTTTCATAAATGAAGTCCTTATTCTGAATCAATAGAAGATTTTAGTAGTCATGTATTTCATCTGGGATTTGCTTAATCACACCTCCAGCGATTCTGGCAATGAAAATTGAAGAACTCTCACCAATTGCCTTGGTGAATGTTTTGGCAATCTTATCAACGTTGCAGGTGGCAATGATTTGAGTCAAAGCATCAGTGATCATTGTGTGAATGAGGAAAACCTTTGCGAGCTGGCTTGGAATCTAGATCTTGAGCAATCATTTGAGTGATTCGTGAATTCTTATCATTTCAGCAAGAAAAGCTTAAACTACTAATAAAGTTGGAATGAGCTAATCGGAAATCGTTGAGTCAACTCCTCTTCTACTAAGTGAAATTCAAATCTTAGACTAAAGGAAATCGGCAACGGTTAGACAGAATGTGCAGTTTCATTACCGAAATATTTCAATCCTCTCGTTTGTATCAATGATATGATTGAATGCAAGAATTGGGGTACTCATGGCGATGTAGCAGTCTGATTCGAGACCTGGAGCAAATTGAACGCTAGTAGGGAACCAGTCATGAGAGCAGTCAAATCATCACCATTGTTGATGGGTGGCATCACGTCTGGCTAACTTGCATGTTTTTAGTGCTATGATTTCAAAGCTGTGATGAGCAAAAGTGAATCTGTTTGCAATGAGTGCACGATCGTAAACAGAAACATGTGAGAGGCTTCCGAGAAGTGCGATAAGATTAGCTAATGATTTCTACATTTTTATTTTATTAATCATAATATACTAGAGAAGATATATTTATGATTATATTATTTTTTATAAATTTGAAAGCTATCTAATCTGGCACATCTGATCTAAATATAAATTTATTTTAACAACCATCTTATTCTAATTAAAATTATTCTTTTACTAAAGAAATAAATTTAAAAAAAAATTATATAACCGCAATGAATGATCATAATATCGATCATATAATTTTGAAATTCAAAATATATTTATATTCATAATTTAACTTATAAAATTTATAGTATACTAAAATTAAAAAATGGGTTTATTAGTAAAAATAAATACGGTAATCTTCTCTGTTTAAGATAACTATGACTGATATTTCATAACAAGTTAGTGTAAGTTATACCAAGAATTTAATTCAAATGTATTTGTTTGTTATTTTATTTCAATATTACATAATTAAATTATGAATATACTATAATTTGCAAAAAGTTTATATTGAAAATTACACAAAATGTATTGAGTATTATAAACATAACGATTAGACTTTCTATAATTAAACCAATTTATTCTTGAAAATTTTCAATTTTAAGTTCTTAAAAATGACAGTATATCTATGAAATATCAAATTTATAAAATATTAGAATTGCTTAGAAAAGTAGCTCTTATTACCTTATTGAATGCCCTTAAATATCATGTTATGTAATAAATTTTTAATCTTGCCATGTTCTTTTATATTTTCCACATATGAACATAGAATGGGAATAGGTGAAACTTATAGCTATCAACGCCTAAGTAAGGAAAAATATATGCTTAAATCAAACATAAACATGGAGAATTATTTTTTCTTGAAAAACGGCTTAAAATAATTTTTATAATTGTAGACAAGGATTAATCATGACACTATTTTATACTTTATAATTTGGTTTATGAGACTGATCTCTAGGAGGTCGTCCAGCTCATAAGAGTAAATAATAAAATAGTAGAATTACAAAGTAGACATCAAGATTATATAATGAATACAGATGAATATGAAATTATATAAACCGTCCTTGATATCAATCTAATGGAAATAAGTCAATATAACAGGATAGTATTTTACCAATAAATATATTTTTCATACTCTTATACATATTTTACCATCAAATAAACCTTAAAGTATTAATGAAACAAAAAAGCAATGGTTAGAAATACACAAGACCACTGACCTATAAACGAATAAAACTCAGATGATAAATAAGTAAAAACGGACAATATTATATCATGAGGAACTTGAAGAGGAAGAGTACAGTTATACCAAATACTTTGATCAGGATTACTATAAAGCGAAAGATTCTAATGAGGAAGAGAATCAAGAAGACGATGATGAAAAAGAAGACAGAAGTGGAATTAGAATTGGCTAAAGAAAGAGGAGAATACAGACAAAATTAAAAGCGCTAGATAGATACAGTAAATATATACTTACCGTTTAAAGAAGTAATAGAAGAATCCCAAAACTATAAAGTTCTTAACTATCATCATAGCATGAAAAGAAATGGTAAGAAATAATAGATGGAAAAGCAAGACTTTATTCAACAATGTCAGGTAAAAGCCAAAAGTAATAAAACCAAGACTATAAAGAGGATAAAGAAGCAAATGAATGAATTGATGTCTATCAACTAAATCATAAACAATGAAAGCTTTAATATTAATTATAATTATGAATATCAACGTCATATACTATTTATTAATATATTAATAATAATGTAATGGGTTAGCTTACCTGATCTATAAAAGCCCCATAGATCAATTCAAACACGAGGATTAGAGTTAAGAACAATTAAATTAAAAATTAATCATTATTGATGAAATTAAATATAATTAGGCTAAAATTAAATAGACAAACCCTAATTAGATAACTTAATAAGGACAATTAATCGAGCCAATAGTTTTAATATTAAGTCCAAATATTAAAATTAATAGCCAATAATAAATAATTTATAAGTTAATTGCTCTTAACCCAGATTTATGGGGTTTTCTAATTTAACTTAAAATTAATATTAAAAAAAATTATATAATATTAGTATAGATTTATATTAAATTTTGATTTATAAAAGGAATATTTTATATTAAAATAATGAAAATGTATTTTATTAAGATAAAATAATAGATAAGTTATTAAGAGTCAATTATAAGCATGTAATAATAAATATATAGAAATTCTTTACAAAAGTTCAAATAAGCAAGTTTTGAGATAAAAATAATAAAGAGTTAAAAAATCAATCAAATATAAAAAAATAAAAAAAACTATTAATATAAGGAAGAATGTCAAGAAACAAGATAACATGAGATAAAAACAAAAGCTAACTTTTAATATAATTAATCAAACAAAAATTATTAAATTAAAATTTAATATCAATACTTGCAAAAAAACAAAAGTAAAGCATAGTCTTCTATATGTAAATTTGTTAATTAAATCATTAACATTTATGGGGTATATGCATTCGCTTTATTTTTATAAAATAAAAATTGTTGAGAAGATATTTCCTTCTTTCGTAGCTTCGTAACTTTCCTTTCTTGTTTTCTTAATATCATTATTCAATATTTTTCTTCCTTGCTTATACTTTTTCCTACTTTCAATTCATTTCAACTCTTTTCCATTTATTAACATATTTCATGTTTTCATTTTATTAGTATTTTAAAAAATTTTTAATTTATTTAATTTTTAAAAAAATATTTATATATATTAATTTATGAAAATAAAATTTGTTTTATAATTTTTTCTTATTATTATTTTAAATATCTGTTTATTTACTTTATTTATTTAATACACTTTATAATTATCTTTTTCTATTTTTTATATTTTAATTATTTCTAAATTTATTTTAATCTTTTTTGTCTTATTAATATTATATAAAATATGATTTATTTTTTGTAATTTTATAATTTAATTTATATTTTATTTATTAATTTTTTATTAAAAATTAAAATATGAGAAAATATTGCACAGTCCATTTTTTCTAACATTATAACATAGTTCAACATTCTTTATTATTATTAAAGTTTCGTTTATTAAATAATAAATCTTCGAATTAATTTACTGACATTGTGTTAGAATTTCTTAATGCTAATAAGTTGATGCTAGTGCGTTAAAGCAAATTTTAGATTCTTCGTAGTAAAATAAATATAGCATTTCCAATAAAATGTCTATAAGTTATAGAAAATTGGTAAAACCCCATAAGAAAAAAGTAATCAAAAATATGGGGTAATAAGAAGGCGTAAAAAATCAATAGATAAATATATCATTTATTCATTAAGAAACAAAAACACAAATTCTATAATTATATTAATAATATACTATTGGTTTTGCTAGTTTCTAATCTCCATCTCTCATATTTTTAATTCTATTAGGTTCATTTAAATTTATCTTTTATTTTAATCTTCAACTTTACCATAAAGCTTCTGTATTCTTAAACTGTATTGCTCAAATTCCTCTGAATCTTATAAATTTTCTTCTTTAAGTATTAGAAAGTTTCTTAAGGATTTCCGATGATGTTTTAAGTTTTTCTTCAGTGCAATTATGAAATCCTTAATCAGCATTAATTCTCTCTTGAGTACTCTCTAGAGCATTTTAAACTTATATTATAAGCACGTAATGAAGTAAAATTACAATACTGAATGATTGAATATATGCAAACATATTAAATTTAATAACTTTTAATCATAGGTTTGATTCTTATAAAAATCCTAATTTTTTTTTGATTTTAGTTAAAACAATTTTTTATAATTATCTCTTACAATTATTTTTTAATCATAATTTATATAATCACCCTTATACTAATAATTTTAATTTTTATATTAAAACCCCCTTTTAAATGTATTGAAAAACCACTAAACTTGACATTTGTACTATTCAACAAATAAAATGATATCTAATAATTTTAAAATGTTTTTAATATTATAAACTTACAGTTTAAATAGGCAGGTATATATATTTATATACAAAGTTAATAATTATTTATAAAATTTCAAATATTATAATTGAACTCTCAACTTTGACATTGTTGTTGAATTTTAATTAGGGCTTACTTTGAATATTATGAAACAAGCGAAGGAGCTTGCTACTATATTATAAATAAAAATTACTAAATCATTCTAAGGTTGCATTCATTAAAGATCAAGTTACTCAAAGTCCTAGCCAACCAGAACTATAAAAGCTTCCATATTTGATTAGATCGTATTTGAGTATCCTGCTTTATTTTCATTTTTAACTTTCAAACATTAAAAACATTCATATATCAATTTATCTCTTAAAAAGGTCACCATATAATGTTAATTTGTATTTAATTTCCAAATGTAATTTATAAAATCAGACTTAGATATATAAAAATATTCTTTGTATCCCTACTAAGTACAAAGGCTCCATTAAAATCATCAAAGATATTCAAAAATGTACCCTATATATTCTAAATGTAATATAACAAGATCTGTTTGGAACCAAAGAATTAAAAAGAGACTTCTATAATACAGAGACACCAAGTGTTGGAAGCGCCATTTTAATCAATTTTACTATTTTTATAAATTCTCGATGTTAAAGATGCTAAAAACTAGTATTGCATGAGCTTGATTTAGGACTTAGTTTTATATATTTAATTTTATCAAATTGTATGTATAACTGAACAAAATTAGATTAAGGTAATTAAAAAAGGCGGGCAGAGATGGAAGAGTAGAAACAGCCAAGAAGGAAGCTACCAGTATACGCTGAAAAGAAGGCAGAAATCAAACCAGAAAGTCAAAAATTTATGAAAGATTATTTTGAATATTATAAAAAGAAACCCATAGTATCAAACCTAAACATTCCCACTAAACTAAGTGAACCATAACAGCTATAAAAACTTAGAAAAATTTAGTATTACACTAGATAATGGTCGTCATCTTCATTTATATCAACCTATAAGAGAAGTCGAGGGCTGGGTGAAACGGAATGAGAGATTTGCAGAAAAGTAAAGGAGCAAACTTAGAACTTAAGTGATAAGCAACAAGAGGTAGATACCATCAAAGACCTTTGAGTTTAGCATTTGCGTATAAAATGTGAGGGGACTTAACTCGAATTGAAACAAGATTAAATGATGAGAGAAATCGAATTGAAGCAACCATACTTTATTGGACTCGTAGAAACGAGACTCCAAAGAATAATAGGACCTAATAATAGAAATATAACACTGACACAACTAGCCAAGAATGGCGGCGTATTAGCATTAAATGGTGGCAGATTCTAAATGAA
>ARYC01021706.1:0-14103 GCA_000711775.1 Oxytricha trifallax
TCTGATGAGGAGACAGAGCACTAATATACTGCCCTCGCTATGACTAGGGCTCCTCCTAAGGAGGCTACATTTCAACAAGAACCCCTTTAGGAAAGCGTCGCTAGTGAGATCTGGTAGGAGTAATTAGCAGCTCCTCATATCACCCCATCTTAGTAGCCTCTTCATGGCAGGTGTCTGATTCGTCATTTGAAGGCTCTTGACCTCCGCAAGGAATGGGGTCGCAATAGAGTGCTGGCCGAGTACTATTCCTGCCAAGGCCTCAGCATGCCCTCTATAGCCACTCTCCTCGTGGGCACCAGTCGCTATCATTTCAGGAGGCTACTCCAGGATGCCGCTCACTTCGATGGTAAGCTGTTACCTGCAAAGAGGGGTCGAAAGAATACGCTGCTCAAAGCTGAAGAGGCTGACTCAATCATTACGCACATTGAGGAGGGCAAAAGGGGTCATCACCACGAGAGGCATCTTGCAGAGCTTGCAGCAGCGGCTGGGAGTGCGCATTTCCCCCTATCGCATCAGCAGATTCCTGAGGCACGAGTTGCACATGAGCTACTACAAGATCTCCCATCTCACTCCCAACCACAATAACTTGAAGTCGCGGTTCCAGCGCCAGATCATTGCTGCTTACTTCATTCAGGCCTCGTGCTCGGGCTTCACGATATACAACATCGACGAGACCATCATCCAGAACACTGATAATCGCAGCCATTCCTGGATCGCCAAGGGCAGCCAAAATGTCCAGTCTTCGCAGAAACGCATCAGCCGCCTCTGTATAACTGCGGCTGCCTCCAATCGGGCTAGCTTCATCTTCAATGTGAGTGTGGGTTGCACTATCTCCCACACCTTCTTGGTCTTCATGGTGGATCTCATTTAGATTTGGATGTGCAAGACAAAGACTGGAGGGCCCACTCCATCCTGCTAATGGATAATGCTTCCTATCATCGCAGCGCGCAACTTCGCCAGGGCGTGTCCTGTGTGCCCCGAGCGCCCAAGTTCCCCCTAGATTTCGAAGGGCAACAAAATGACCTTAAGGTCGCCCCACTAGCTCAAAGTTAGCTGAAAGAGTCGACAGCAACAAAGTCTGCCATGTTTTGTAATTAAAAATATTTAATCGTTTAATAGTTTAAATTAAGGGTTTATAAATCACTTTTTAATTTCACTTTCCACCCACTTTTGCAATTCCCCTAATGGGGTTTCACTTTTTTCAGTTATTAAATTTATTAGAGTGCATTTATTAATTTATCATACTCACGATTGCTTAAAAAATTACTCTTGGGGTTTTTCTATTATAAAAGTTTTAATTTTAATTATAATTATAAAATAGGGAGTTAGAAAGTATCAACAAAAATTAAAAAATATTTTATTTATTTAATTAATTCATTAAAAAGTAAATCATAAATTCTATAGTTGAATTATAAGTTTAATAATATTGGATTAAAACAGAAAAAAAATTAAAATAACCTTAATTCCCACCCTACTCGTCGGAAAAATGACAACTGATTTTAACATCAAAGCTATTCCAACCTAAACTATAACAATCATTGTCAATGATGCCCATCTCGCTAAAAACAAACTATCTCATCTATCAGAAACTAAAAAATTAGCAGAAGACTGGCAGACTAATAAAAGTGAAAGATTATTCATTCTCAGGATTTGATATATAGCACTTAGATCTAAACCATTTTAAGACTATTTGAGCTTAGACTCAAGTTCTCAACAACCAGTTACAGGTCAAATAATTAAATTCCTTATAAGCTGGGAACATAGAAACCAGTATTTGCTCAATTACTTTAAAACCATGTAAATCTACAAGGAAAAATATTAGTTGTCACTTGGCACTTTAACTGAACTTCTCTTTTCAGACTCTTGGACAGCTCTCCTATTCAATAATCTCAAATTTAAACTCTAAAGATGGGATTAGAGATAGACCGGTACTATTTCTATAAACTGAAATTTTGACATATGCATGCAATCAGAATCTGATCAATAAATCAAAGATCTCTTATATTTTGAATATAGCAAATAGTTGAGGGTAACTACCCCTATTTCAGTACATTAGTTAGTGTATAAGTGTTTGCAGTAGTTTAAAATAATCATGAGCATCTACCCACTTAATCTTCAATCCAATCAACAAATCTTCCAGATGTTAAAATGATAGACGAGAAATAAGTCAATTAAACATCGAATTAGGAACTAGAGGAGTTTATACAATCAACCTATCAACCTAAACTAACAAAAAGACACTAAATCAAGAAACAACTTAAGCAATTTGTACCTTAACAAACATCACTTGATTAATTTCTTTCCTTTAGAAACTAAAGATTACAATTTCCATTGATAAAAACGAGGAAGAGATCCAAAAGTATAATTAGCAATTTGGTGTTCATTTAACAAAGTTCAAGAAAAGAACTTACTCTTCATTTAAAACTTGGAATATAAATTCTCCTGAATAGTTAACTCTATGGTGCTCATTTCTAAAGGAGACATATAGAGGGCATAGCGAAGGCAAAGGTAGGTGGACACCATAATGTCCATATCAAGATCATTATAGACTCAATAGATGTTAATGAAAACCACTGTCATTAATTTATCCCAACAAGTAGATCTTTAAAAACTATTCTACTCTGATTATGTAAGGGCCTAACCTATTTAAGTACCTCAATTAAACATTACCAATAATTCGAATGTGGCTAGATAGACTTCACCCCCAACTAACCTCCTATCATAAACAATAACTCAGACTGATAGAGTTATTAAAGTCATAACGAAGACAGTTATGAAGTCAACTGGAAAGACTATTGAATAATTATAAACAAATCAAAAGTGAAATTTGAAGAATTAGTCATGTTGATCACTACGGGAAAGAAAAGAGGCTGGACATTAAAAACATTATGAAGGTTCCTAAATTTTAAGTTTGAATTAAATTAAGATAATCACATGTTAAAGGATTTGATTCTTGATATATTTAATGCTAATAAGTCCTTCGAGGCTTAGATGTGAGTTAATTATTATTATTACTAATATATTTTTGCAAGTTTATATTCTCTATATTCATTCAAAATCCCAAAACCTTTTCAGTAGTTTGATTTAGCTTTTGATTGATAAAAGTAGACTATTAGTGCATGCTTTATTAGGGTTTTATTAGGGTTTATGTAGGGGTTTAATGTTTAAATATTAGTAATTTAAGTGAGTATATGCGAGGTTTGGGGTCAGTTTATGACAGTGAGTATATAGATTTATTGTTAAAGCTGCGATATGGATGTGATGAATATAGTGAATAACTCAAGCCTGTCCTGAATTATACGTCTATAGCAACGCTACTCCATAAATCTCCAGCAACTGTGAGGTCTCACTGTCTATTAGCATTGAATTTAAAGAGATAGCATCTTAATTCTAAGCCTAAGAGACCCTTAAAATTTTAGCAGCATCATATCGATTATCTTATTAATGATAAGACTCTTAAATACTGGGCTCATTTCTCTTTAGCCTAGAGAGCTGTGATGTTTCATAGCCAATTTCCTGAGCTTCAAAAATTTGCTTAATCGATAGCTAACATATATAAAATGAATGGAATATCTTACAAGACAGTCAATCGCATTAAGAGAGTGATTGACTTTAATGTTCCATTTTATAGACTAATTTAAATTATATATTCGATTAAATACAGAGGTCTTAAGAGCATAATATAAAGTTCATACACGCTGATGAAGAAGTATTTACATTCAATACCTTTATATCAAGGTCTTGGAACAAGAGGTATAGTAATATAGAAGTTTATGACTAAAAGCTAAGGTGTAAACTCATGCTATTCTTGGTGGAATAAGTGAAGATAGAGGCCTCGAGACTTATGTTAGCCACCCTCGTTCTATAAAGACTGAATAATATATTAAGTTCTTGCAATAAATAAGAGACAAGTACGCTGACTAAGAGATTATCTATTCGTTGATAACTTGTCAGTTCATAAAACTAAAGACTCAAGGAAAGAATATGAAAGGCTAAATATAACACCTGTATTAAATGTTCCTTACAGCCATTAGTTCAATGGAGTTGAATTATATTGGGGGATATTGAAAGGTAATTATAAGAAATTGCTGCTCTACCATCTGATGCATGATTTAAAGATAGATACAGTCGATTTTATTAAGAGAACTGATAAGAGAGTTAGCGATGAGAAAGCTAAAGTATGCGCAAGTGAAGGGAGATTTTGTGTATATAAATAAGTTTTAGATTTAAACGAATGAATAAGTTCACATATTAGATTTGCCCGTAAAGGGATTTAACTTCTCTTTCTTTTCTTCCTCTTAAGACTTGTGTGGGCCCATGTTCCTTCTCTTAGTGCCAACCCCTGCATCTATGTTCATCTCGTCTGGCTTTTATTAATCTTTGAAGAGTCTCTTGCTCAATTCATGCTTTACTTGAGACTTTCTCTCTCTGTTTAATTTGCTGCGCTCTTTCATCAAGTATATAGCAGTACCAGGTTTTTCTATAAAGTTAGAAGACTAAGCCTACTTGAGATGAAAGGATGCTTTTGAAATTCCTACAGCCAGGTATCATTTATTTTAATACCTTGCTTCTCCTTTTCTTCAGGAGAGATGCTGTAGCGTTTCTTGTGAGCTTCTTAAATAACTTCATTTAAGTACTCAGGTTTCAGAGTTGCAAGAACACCAAAGAAGAAGTTTCTCCCTGGCAACTTATTAGAGAGCTGTAGCTTTGATGGAAGGTAGAGCTACGTCCGGATCACTCATAGCATCGTCATATAGGTTTGTCACTGATATTTCAGGGTAGTTAGGAATCTCAATCATCCTAATTTCATTAGACTTAAAAGCTTTTTCTCTTACTCAGTAAGGCTTTTAAAATGAGATTTTAGTTCCCTCCTAAGTCGGCAAGAACAATCCAACTATTAATGATTTATTAATCTTACTTAAGAACGTACATTGCTATACCAAATATCAATAAAGGTCCTATTACTTCGAAATTTTCCTATTAAATCTTGAGATTAAATTCTCTTCATTGCATCATTCATAGACTCCATCTTGCTTCCTCTTATTAATGAAATTTAAAATTATGGATATCCATTCTAAGTTTATTAAAATCTTAATACTAAATAGGGAAGACCTACTGGAGGTCAACCTTGAAAAGATATACGGAGAAGCATTGAAAAACTTACTCCAAGTTTCACAGATTGATTTCATTTATATCAATCTATCTCCATTAAATTGCTCCTAATAATGTTTAATTATTTTAGGAGGTCCTACAAATTAAGTTCAAACTTTATTAGGAGTTAAATTTTAAGGTTAAAACTTAATTAGGAGCATATTAAATTAAAAAATGCTTAATTATTTTAGGAGGTCCTCAAATTAAGTTCAAACTTGATTTGGAGGAACTCCTAGAGAAACAAAACCTCACTAGGAGTATTTTAATTTACTAAAATGTATAAAATTCTCATAAAATATGTCAACTTACAGTCTTTTATGATTAATTAATTTTCTTACCTCTCAGCAAAGAATCTACCAGAGTGTCTTATACTCTACTATAATAGTTTATCTCGGTAGATTTTATCAGTATTATAATAAAATATATCAGAAAACTAAATGAGCGCTAACCTTTTGAGAAGAGCGGCATTACTTGGATCATGTCAATAAAAGTCATCATTCCAGCAAACAAGAAAAATAGAGACCAGAGAAGCTTGGACTCAGTGGGAGCCTACTTATGACAACTTTGACCAGTCTAGCTTTGAGATTTAAATATAAGTTAAGTAGGAGGTTATCAAAGAAGCTGTGCAAATTGAAGAGGAGGTTAAACAACCCGCCATAGAGCATTAATAAATACCAGCCAAAGTTGACTATTAATGCAAAGAATGCAATAAAGTTTTCCCTTATAAGTCAACTTATAAGAGACACTTGAGAGATATACACAACGATATGCCAAGGTTATATCTCAAGCATTAAAAGATATTTGGGAAGTATGTCTGTGAGTTCTGTGAGAAGCCATATTCTCATACTAGAGACCTCAAAGTGCACTTAAAGAAAAAGCACAATTAAAGTTTTGTCTTTATTCATGAACCTACAGGGAATAGATTCCTCTAAAAGAGGAGATCAAGAAACCCAGTGGAGTCTCTTAGAGTTGAAGTCTAGAAGTAAGTAAAAATGAAGAAAGCAGTCGAGAAATTTCCAGTCTCTGATATCAATAAAATCATGGTTAAAATAGAGGCAATGAAGATTCCTTTATTAAAAATCATTGACTTAGATTTTTGTCTTGAAAGCTACCTCACTCTTGAAGATAAAATAGATAAGACAGTCATTACTGATAAATAATATGCTTACAAGATATATCCTTTCAATTACTTCCTTGCTGATGACAAGTTAAATGGAATTTTCTATGAGTATTATGCTCTTTAAATGGCAAAGTTAAATGAGTGCAGGCATATCATCTAGCTTGATGCTATTTTACTTGGTAAAAATCATGTAGCCTTCAGGCTTCCTTTACTTGAAATGACTTACAGAGAATTCTTATCTGACAATAGATGTCAGAGATAAATTAGCTAAATAGAATTGCAGATAGTTGAAGGGATTGAAGAGCTTCGCAAGCTAGGTTATGTTCATAATGACTTAAAGCCAGAGAACATCATGATGACTTTCAGCCTCTTAAAATTTATATTATTATACTTCAACAGAGCTCAAAGAGTGCAAGCCTCTGCATAAGGAAATGTATACGGCACTCCTGGATATTTCCCAGAAAGAGAGGATTGGAGAGAAAGAGACACTTAATGGGATATCTGGGCTCTAGCAGTAATAATAATAGAGAGCGACATTCCAAGAAACGATTACTTTAGCTGCAGGGGTGAGAGAGATTCTAAGCAGAGAATCAAACAATATCTTGATAAAAATAAAATAAATGGAGGTCTCAGAGAACTTGCATACTCAACTATTATCAAGCCAAGCTAAGAGAATTAACAAACAATAGAAACAATCAAACATCAACTTAGAAAGATAAAATTCAGAGAACTACCACATGACTCAAAGCTTATGTTTGTGTGAAATATTTTAAAACTCGCTTGTTATACTAACTTAAATTACTAATATTTAAACATTAAACAACTACATAAACCCTATTAAAACCCTAATAAAGTATGCACTAATAATCTACTTTTATCAATCAAAAACTCAATCAAACTACTAAAAGGGTTTTGGTTTTTTGATTATTCTTACATATATTATGTCCAACTTCTCTTTATTTTTGATTTTAATCTCATACTCTATAATTAGTCTGTGATTTTCTTCTTCTATTGCTACTCATATTTCTCTAAAACTATTGATAAAATACTTAAAAATAGGAAATTATAGAAATAAAATAAATATTCAATTATGACCAAATTATAGGAACCATTGTGTTGATCGAATGTGTATTACTACAAATTTTGTTGATTTTAGTGTTTAGCATCATAATATAAACCCCAAATTTTTCCTGAACAACTAAGTACTTGATTTCGATGTTTGTCAAGATTTCGATGATTTACATGGTCGTTTGACACCGTCAATTGGCGTTGATCTGGCATGCCCACTTCATGTCGATTCGTCGTCGATAGGCTTGAGTTGAGGCCATCCAGCAATCCATTCTCATCTACTAGATCCTAAAATCTATTGCTCCATCCTTGAACCATCGGTGCCATCATTGGTAGCTCAAGCAGTTGGACCATCGTTGGTGTATTGGTGGACTTGACCTGAGCAATGCGCGGAGGTGAGAGAGGTTTTGGTAGTTTGACGATTGATTAGTTTAAACTTAAACTTAAAAGCGTGATTTATAATAGGGAAGTTTTAATCAATTAATTTAACAGTTCAACTGCTATCCATGATTGTCTTGACTGGTGCCAGAGCACCTGCAACTCCACTCATCGTCATTGATGGTTGACTCAAACGAACCCATGTCTAATGGTAGTGCACCATTGCTTGACACTGAAAGCCCACAGCTTGTTCACATCACTCTTGGTCATGGCTTTCAGGATCTGGGAGAGCCTCTTAACCAAGTGAATCCTATATAAAGTTATGGCTACTATCCTTACTTGCTGTTTGCTTGCTCCTGCCTGAGATGCCTCTTGATGTATGAGAACAGCTGCTCGATGGGGTTGAGCCATGGTGAGTACTCGGCATTGAATAGCACTGTCACCTTCAACTTCCTGGCAGTCTCCAACACTTCAGAGTACTTGTGAATGACTGCGTTGTCCATGAGCAGCACGATCTTCTTCAGGCCAAGGTCCTTGTCAGTGCGCAGCTGGCGCAGGGTGTGGTAGAGGAAGTTCTCGAACAGCACAGCATCGAATGCGCCCTCGATGACTTGGCTGGAGACCAGCTAGTCCTTAGTGATTGCTGCCAAGAAGCTCATCGAGAACTGCTGCCTCTTGGTGGATTCCTTGGTGATGGAGAGATTCCTAGCCATGGTGCCATAAGTGCCCAACCTATGGCTGACTTGATGTCTGACTGCGCAATGGGAGTATAATGTTATGATGGTTGAGCATCGAGGTTGCCAGAGTATACTATAGGTGCTTAGTCATTCAACTAGTTGTGTAGACTTAACCTGGTATCAACTAAAGTAATATAAAATCATAGAGCTATAGCTTACCATCCTATTCCTTCACTGTGACTTTACAGCTGCTCACTGCCTTGCTGGACAGCTGCAAGCGTCTGGGTGTAATGGCTGTCCAGTTGTCATGGCTTGTTGGCATTGATCACCTCACTACCCTTACGCTGGGTTGACTAAAGCCGGAGGCTGGCCAGGTTCTGAACCAATGGAGTGAGAGTGGAAGCCGATTTCAGAGGGGTCTATGGCTGACTTGAAGGCTTCTTGGAGGAGCTCTATATTCTGATCGCGTCGAAGCGCTTCTACAAAGATGAGTATTAAGCACTGCCCTCCGGGGCTTCCAAGATAGGTGACAGCTGAGTGTACTTATATTTATGACTGCACTTGACAGGGGTGGCTGCAATGCTCTGCTCCCTGCTATCAAAGATATGATGTTCCTGGGTGGAAGATTTCATGCGCAACTTTGCAAAGATCGATTTCGAGTTTGGCCTTGGAATCTTCGATGGAACAATTCCAGATCCAGTCACTAATCGTTCAGTATTACTAACATGGTCCTCCTAACCCAAGTTGAAATCTTACCCATCTTGACTACACAATCTGGAGCTGCTGACGACACTATACTCAATCGGTTAGGCAACGATAGCAATACTCACCTACTGGTTCCCAGAATTGCTTGGGGTCTTCGATTTCCAAGTTCAGGTCTCTTTCATCATGAATTGCACTTGGCTTTACAATAGTGCGATGTCTGATCCCTTCCTTTGATCCTGTGCTCTGAGCCCAGTGACAGTCGACATGCCTGGTTCTCTGTTGGGGTAGCCAGCCAGCATCTCGCCATACTGTATGACATCGTCGGTGACGAGGACCTCGGTCTTGCCAACTGCAGGCGTCAGGGAGGAGTCGATCCCACGACCTTCCTTGTGAAGGGCACAGAATTGAAACTCCATTGCTTGGTTGGCAGGTAATCGCTCCTGAAGTTTGACTCACCCACTGATATAATCATGCATCCTCAAAGAATAGCTGCGCGAGCAGTCTGGATACCCATAATCTCTTCTCGTTGAATGATGGGTCTCTATACTTAGCATTAGCGTTCTGGGCTTCGCCGAATCTCAAATGGAAACTTTCCTTCAGTACTTTCAACAGAGTAGCAACGCAAGGCACTGTAAGGTTCTTGAATTCTTAATCTTTAATTTGCATTTCAAGCAAGCTATGATGCAGGCGCCAGCCAGTGACCTTGTAGATACCCTGCTGCTAGAGCACGATAGCAATCGCCTTCAGCAACAGCGGATTGCTCCGCGTATTCTTCCTCCCATTCTTCAGATTTAGCTTCGGATTGAGCACCCGGTGCTCCACCTCCAACTTGAACTTCTCAATGGCCTTGTACACAAATCGTCGATCCACAACCATCTCAAGCGCAATGTCCTTGGGCTTCATGCCCTCCACCTTGTAGTGCTGTACTACAGAGATCTTCTTCAATGCCAGCTTCGCGTCTCTTCGTTTGAGATAAGGGTTCTTTGATGATCAATTCATGGCTTCATAGTTTGAATATTCCCCATTGAGAGAATCAATACTCCCACTCTGCTCTTTCATGAAGTCTTGCAGACCCTACCACAGTTCATCACTCTGCTTGATCTACAGGTTCTTGGTAATCACATTAGGATTCCTCTATGTTGAAGACTGCGATGGCTTTCTAATCATCCGAAGGTACTGCTCGAGGCCATAACACAGCTGGTCATCTGTTGCCAAACTTTCAACATCAACCAACGACGACACTGCTCACTCAACGTTCTCCTAGGGCAGTCGTATGATTTGCCCACCAAGTATGCCCATCGTCGAAGGTGGCACCTGCCCATTGTTGAGGAGAGTGCCTGAAGTGTAAGTGAGCTTCACTGGTTTGGGGTTGGAGGGGAAGTTGGGCCCAGCACCACTGGTGTCCACTTGAGCACAGTCTTCGACTATGGCTTCAGCGCACTCGTCTTGATCTCTTCGAACTGCTGATTACTAAGAAACCCATAGTTCAGAATTGATTCTGACTAATAACTGTAATGATAGGAAGAATTAACTGACTATTCCTCATTGCTTATATACTGCGACATTGACTCCATGCAAGCAGGGGTTTTGGGGTTTTGAAATAAATTAAAATATAAATAAATATACAAGACTCGATACTAATTCATACAGTGAGATGGGTATGAATGCTGTTGATAGAGGCAATGAATATATGACATTAATTATTTAACTATCTGAATTTAAATTTCAACATCACGAACTCAACATAAATCACTCTCACTCGTAGATCCATTCTTCCTTGTCACCCCTTACAATCAGATAAGCAGTGGCATTGTCAAAGCAATCTAATCTCATCACAGTTCCCATGTTGAGAGCCTTCTTCAATCTTGCCATTCTAAGCTACAGGTGGGGTGGAAGTAAATTCTAGGGCTGAGTCTTGCACTAGCTAGCCTTCTTTGAAACTTGACTCTTGAGATACTGTATAGTACCCTTGTGAATTTTAGTCGAGGGGTGAAGCAAGTGGCATATCAAGTTCTCATATCTCTTAGCGATAGCTAAAAGTTCCTCTCCCTTACTGTCTTAATGTGGTACGCTCTAAGAGACTTGTTCTCATTCAACCACTCCTTGAGATATGTAATGAGGCATTGATGCTGAAACGATGTTGATTTGTATGAGAAGCTCATGAAATGGTTGACGAGCCTCTGAAACACCATCGCTATGTACCATCCTTGCTCGAACAGACTCCTGGCATTCTGAATTTACTTTGATGATGGCTGATAAGGTAGTAAGCCCTTGCGAGGTCTCTCTCTGAAAGTACCAGGCCTCCAGTGGATAAGAGTCTTAGAGTGAATGAAATTGAACTTAGAGCAGCCCAGGAAATCAAAAATATCAATGTCAATTTTCTCATTAGTCCTAAGATTTTCAAGAGCCTCTGCACAGTCTGGCTTGACCTCGTCAAGGTACGCTGCGAAAGTATTGTTGACGCATCTCACCAGTTGACTGTTAAGGTAAGACTCAAAGATAGAACGCCGTGTCTCTGACATCAATCCAATAACTTTGGGGTTCACAAATTCTATTGAAAATATGATTAGTCATATGTATCTTACTTAAGGACTGCTCTTTGATTCTAGTATTTAATAGACTAAGCATTGTTTGCGAATATACTAAAGACTTCAGAACATAAATTTGATCTGGAAAGAGCTTCATGTCTAGTGTCAGGTACTCAAAGTACACTCCTTAGAGAATCTCACCTCTAGCAAGCAGCTAGTGTTGCAGGCACACCTAAACTAATAAGTAAAGATTTTAATTACTGGTTTGGCTGGAGTTGGAACATCATGCAATGGTTTGAGAGTACTAAGGATCTTCCAGTGAGGCTTCACCTTCAGTTGCAGCTGCTTGAACTCCCAAGCCTTCTCTGGGAAGTTGAACACATCGCCCTTATCAATCTCTTGAATCGATTGTGCGATCTTAGGGGACTTCACTTTATGAGCTTTTTTGTCTTTTGGTTTCGAAGCCTCCTACATTGGCTGTATATCTAGATCCTGGTAGCGCTCTTGAACGAATATTTACTCGAGCTTCTATTCTTCTAACTCAAGGTTGACAGTATGCTAAGCTGCAAAGTGCCTCTTGAAGTTTTTCTTGAGAAAGCTTCTACCACATATCTCGCACTCTACCTGCTGGAACTGGATGGCAGCATTGGCATACCTAGTATTGAAAATGAAAGGATTTACTCTTACTTTTGTGATACAACCCTCTTCTCTTGTCCCTTCTACTTGCTTTGGAGGTATGGAATCATCTCGAAATTTAACTTAAAATTATAGCTTTAGAGGATAGACTAGCTTTACTATCTTTGCACTAATCGCTCTCAAGAGTGCCTATAGTCAGTACTGTCAACAGCTATGAAAAGTATCGAAATTCAGCTAAGGGAGCCCCTTAGGTATGGTAAGGTCTGTATTGGTTTTGTTGTACTTTACCTGCTTATATAGGAGACATGTCTGGCATTGGCGTTGAAGGTGTGGAAGCATTCATTGATCCTATAGTGATGGTGGCGAGTGATTGAGCGCTTCTCTCTTATAGAAGCATAATTTTAGTTTAGTTTAAGTTGATTGAATTTAAAATTATAAATTTAACTATATATACTTATTATAAATCACTCTTTTCATCAATCCACCTACCCTAACACCTCCTATCATGCCAACCAAGCATATGCTAACGTTAACAAGCATATCCGAATGCCTGGAATCAAAAGCATCAATCATACAACGGGTATAGAGGTTTTGGAGAAGTTATCTTGAGCAAGTGAAAACCCAACACTCGAACTTTCAGATCGGTAGGTCGGCCACACAAATTTCTGATCTGGCCTCAAGACCCAACGACCCCTCCTCATTTCCCTCGGATGCTCCTAGGTTCAACTCGACCTCTCAGATCACTCCCAAACTTATTTCTAAAAATCAGGAAGATGGTTTGCAACATTACTAATACCATTTGCCTAAGAAAATGTGGTCGGAACCGCGGATTTAGAGGGGTGGTTATTATAATATTATCTGCTAGAACCAAAACTACTAGTAATACCCCTTACAGATTATAGAGTATGACTTATATGATTTTACAAAAATAATTTTCCAATCTCCTCCCCATCCCACCATCCTAACCCAAACATCGCTAATACACTCTAGATCGACGAGATAGAAGTAAAGAAGCCGATTGGTGGTGGGAGTGGCTGTATCCCATCTTGAAATGTCAGGGCGGTCCTAACGGCTATTTTGACCTTGAAATTTTCAAAAAATCGCCTCCTCCTTACCCCTTGAGTTCAGCCCAACTCTACCCTATGTGATCTCTGTGGTGGCTAATTGATCAAAATCATTGATAACACTGTTTATTACAAATAGCAAGTGTCTATAGGGCAGACTGAGCAATAGGGGAAGTGATAGGCTTCAAATACCAGGCAAATGCGGTCTTATTTGGACTTGTTTGGCCTTAAGACCTAGAATATGGAACTTTTCCAGAACAGCACTTTGGCTTAGCTATCTTTAAGACCCCTCCACTGACTTTCAGAAATTTTGGTGGGATAACTAGGTATTGGTGATGTTGACATGACAACAACATTAGGATGGGGTAGAGATGATAGAGTAAGCCTAGAGGGCAGTAGACCAGCCTATAAGTCATTCTTTGGCTTGGTTTATAAGGTTAAAGTGAAGATTATTAGTTAAAATTAATACATACTATAACTATTCAAACATGCCTCGCTGAGGCTCGATCGCTTCCAAGCAACCCTTCCCCAGTGCAATAAACACCAGAGATTGGCTGCCCTGGCCAGAGGACCCCTCGACAGATAAATAAATATGGCTGTCAGAGTCAGGTCATAGCCACCACACACAAACCCTAAAGACTTAAACTAAGAAGCTAACCAAAAACTAAACACTGTGAGCCAGGTATTAACCCAGGCACCACTTAGCTTAGGCAACGAAGAAACAAGAAGTAAAAGACTCAAACAAAACAAACAAGCAGTGAGTAGCACTGCAAGCA
>ARYC01021707.1:0-17503 GCA_000711775.1 Oxytricha trifallax
AGGGCCTTCTTCAATCTTGCCATTCTAAGCTACAGGTGGGGCGGAAGTAAGTTCTAGGGCTGAGTCTTGCACTAGCTAGCCTTCTTTGAAACTTGACTCTTGAGATACTTTATAGTACCCTTGTGAACTTTAGTCTTTGGGTTAAGCAAGTGGCATATCAAGTTCTCATATCTCTTGGCGATAGCTAAAAGTTCCTCTCCTTTACTGGTCTTAATGTGGTACGCTCTAAGAGACTTGTTCTCATTCAACCACTCCTTGAGATATGTAATGAGGCATTGATACTGAAACGATGTTGATTTGTATGAGAAGCTCATGAAATGGTTGACGAGCCTCTGAAACACCATCGCTATGTACCATCCTTGCTCGAACAGACTCCTGGCATTCTAAATTTACTTTGATGATGGCTGATAAGGTAGTAAGCCCTTGCGAGGTCTCTCTCTGTAAGTACAAGGCCTCCAGTGGATATGAGTTTTAGAGTGAATGAAATTGAACTTAGAGCAGCCTAGGAAATCAAAAATATCAATGTCAATTTTCTCATTAGTCCTAAGATTTTCAAGAGCCTCTGCACAGTCTGGGTTGACCTCGTCAAGAAACGCTGCGAAAGTATTGTTGACGCACCTAACCAGTTGACTGTTAAGGTAAGACTCAAAGATAGAACGCTTCGTCTCTTACATCAATCCAATAACTTTGGGATTCACAAATTCTATTGAAAATATGATTAGTCATATGTATCTTACTTAAGGACTGCTCTTTGATTCTAGTATTTAATAGACTAAGCATGGTTTGAGAATATACTAAAGACTTCAGAACATAAATTTGATCTGGAAAGAGCTTCATGTCTAGTGTCAGGTACTCAAAGTACACTCCTTAGAGAATCTCACCTCTAGCAAGCAGCTAGTGTTGCAGGCACACCTAAACTAATAAGTAAAGATTTTAATTACTGGTTTGGCTGGAGTTGGAACATCATGCAATGGTTTGAGAGTACTAAGGATCTTCCAGTGAGGCTTCACCTTCAGTTGCAGCTGCTTGAACTCCCAAGCCTTCTCTGGGAAGTTGAACACATCGCCCTTATCAATCTCTTGAATCGATTGTGCGATCTTAGGGGACTTCACTTTATGAGCTTTTTTGTCTTTTGGTTTCGAAGCCTCCTACATTGGCTGTATATCTAGATCCTGGTAGCGCTCTTGAACGAATATTTACTCGAGCTTCTATTCTTCTAACTCAAGGTTGACAGTATGCTAAGCTGCAAAGTGCCTCTTGAAGTTTTTCTTGAGAAAGCTTCTACCACATATCTCGCACTCTACCTGCTGGAACTGGCTGGCAGCATTGGCATACCTAGTATTGAAAATGAAAGGATTTACTCTTACTTTTGTGATACAACGCTCTTCTCTTGTCCCTTCTACTTGCTTTGGAGGTATGGAATCATCTCGAAATTTAACTTAAAATTATAGCTTTAGAGGATAGACTAGCTTTACTATCTTTGCACTAATCGCTCTCAAGAGTGCCTATAGTCAGTACTGTCAACAGCTATGAAAAGTATCGAAATTCAGCTAAGGGAGCCCCTTAGGTATGGTAGGGTCTGTATTGATTTTGTTGTACTTTACCTGCTTATATAGGAGACATGTCTGGCATTGGCGTTGAAGGTGTGGAAGCATTCATTGATCCTATAGTGATGGTGGCGAGTGATTGAGCGCTTCTCTCTTATAGAAGCATAATTAGTTTAGTTTAAGTTGATTGAATTTAAAATTATAAATTTAACTATATTTACTTATTATAAATCACTCTTTTTCATCAATCCACCTACCCTAGCACCCCCTATCATGCCAACCAAGCATATGCTAACGTTAACAAGCATATTCGAATGCCTGGAATCAAAAGCATCAATCATACAGCGGGTATAGAGGTTTTGGAGAAGTTATCTTGAGCAAGTGAAAACCCAACACTCGAACTTTCAGATCGGTAGGTCGGCCACACAAATTTCTGATTTGGCCTCAAGACCCAACGACCCCTCCTCATTCCCTCGGATGCTCCTAGGAGTTCAACTCGACCTCTCAGATCACTCCCAAACCTATTTCTAAAAATCAGGAAGATGGTTTGCAACATTACTAATACCATTTGCCTAAGAAAAAGTGGTCGGAACCGCGGATTTAGAGGGGGGGTTATTATAATATTATCGGCTAGAACCAAAACTACTAGTAATACCCCTTACAGATTATAGAGTATGACTTAAATGATTTTACAAAAATTATTTTCCAATCTCCTCCCCATCCCACCATCCCAACCCAAAACATCGCTAATACACTCTAGATCGACGAGATAGAAGGAAAGAAGCCGATTGGTGGTGGGAGAGGCTATATCCCATCTTGAAATGTCAGGGAGGTCCTAACGGCCATTTTGGCCTAGAAATTTTCAAAAAAGTGCCTCCTCCTCACCCCTTGGGTCCAGCCCAGCTCTACCCCATGTGATGTCTATGATGGCTAATTGATCATAATCATTGATAACATTGTTTATTACTAATATCAGGTGACTATAGGGCAGACTGAGCAATAAGGGATGTGATAGGCTTCAAATACCAGGCAAATGGGGTCTTATTTGGACTTATTTGGCCTTAAGACCTGGAATATGGAACTTTTTCAGAACAGCACTTGGCTTGGCTAGCTTTACGACCCCTCAACCTGAATTTCGGAAATTTTGTTAGGATAACTAGGTATTGGTGCTGTTGATAAGAAAACAACATTAGGATATGGTAGAGATGATAGGTTATGCTTAGAGGGCAGTAAACCAGCCCAAAAGTCAGGCTTTGGCTTAGAATTTAAGGTTAAAGTGAAGAATATTACTTAAAATTAATACATACTATAACTATTCAAACATGACTCACTGAGGCTCGATTGCTTCCAAGCAACCCTTCCCCAGTGCAATAAACACCAGAGATTGGCTGCCCTGGCCAGAGGACCCCTCGACAGATAAATATGGGTGTCAGAGTCAGGTCATAGCCACCACACACAAACCTAAAGACTTAAACTAAGAAGCTAACAAAAAACTAAACACTGTGAGGCAGGTATTAACCCAGCCACCACTTAGCTTGGGCAACGAAGAAACAAGAAGTAAAAGACTCAAACAAAACAAACAAGCAGTGAGTAGCACTGCAAGCAGGTGACCTGCTGAGACGAGTTCTCACTGCTGTTGACCTATAGAAGTACTTAAGAGAATGAGTATCACTTACCAATACCAGAGTACACTCTCAAGTAGCAGAGTAAAGTTGTGTAGTAGTTGAGCTCAGACCAGCTCTAAGTTTAAGCTTTAGTAAAAGTAAGTACAAGTACCAGCAACAGCCCTGCAAAGCCCTCGGCGAGGATACAGCCTGAGAGGTCTTACGCCACTTCGGCCTTCAGGGTGTGTACCCCAACACCCTTGGAGTGAGGACAAATTACAGAGCTTAGGATTACTGGGTTTTAAAGTCAAAATCAGGAATTACTAAAGTTAAAATAAAGTTTGCAAATTAGCTTTTTAAAAACCTTTAAAGCAAGTGAAACTAAAAACCCCAACAAGCTTTTGAAGCTAAAGTTTAAGCTGAACTATCTGATGATCAAATACCAACAACCAACCTAAACCCCAAATATTTTGGGAACTTCCAAAAATTAGTTTGGGAAATTCTAGAAAGTTCTGATTTCCAAATTTTGGGTACTTAAGCAAAGCTTGAATATTTAATGTAATAATTAAAATTTTTCTTTCTGTTTGTTGTTAGATATTGGTGGTCACCTAATCTTTGTTTATTGGAACAGCAGCATCAGCAACTTGGATCAGCAGCAGCAAATAATCGGGAGAGCAGCATTACTAGGAATCAATCAAAAGTATTCAAAGGTAAGTATCGTTCTAATTTCAATTTATTAAAATTTTTATTTTCTTTTAACTTTTTATAGATTTGAGCAGCAGAAACAACAGAGGGCAGCAGGAGCACCCCCCCCCCCCCCCCCCCCCCCCCCCCCCCCCCCCCCCCCCCCCCCCCCCCCCCCCCCCCCCCCCCCTGTATTGAGGGAATCTTGATCATCTTCAGATCAGCAACATTCTCAAGTTTTAAGGCGCAGGCTTAGGTAGGCCTCGTTGAATATTAATCTGATGATGATAACCCCCATGATGTGATAACCCCCAAGATTTGAAACAAAATCTTCAATTTTTTAGGATTTTTTATAGGTATTTAGGTGTAGGCAGATGGAGCAGATTAAGATTCAGACAGATTCAGGGAGATTCAAGCAAAGGCATGAGCAGGCAGATAGTGATTTCAGCAACATTATCAAAGTAAGTTAGGTTTTAATTAATCTTATTTTTAGATTCAAATTCAGCAGATTCTGTCAAATTAGGGTAAGGTGGCCACCTATAGTGTTTAGTTGTGATTAGTTTTTTTTATTCTCAACTTTAGGTGTTGAATGTCTGTCTTCTCCTTATAATTTTATACTAGCTGGTCTGAGCTCAGTTTATTGCTGGGCGAGGGCTAGCTTTCTAACTTGGATTATTTTATTCTCATTATCTCTAATTAAAGCAAGATTTAGATAATTGCTTGATTTTACTTAATTTGTTAGAATCGTTGATTTTTGATTTTGATTTTGATTATCGAAAAGTATTAAAGTTTATGACTTCCTCTAAAGTTGAAATAGTTGCCTCCGTTGGGTTGGTAATTTATTTCCTGCCTATATTCTATATTAAAATCTTAACACTTACACTTTCTGTTTTCAATAGAATTTGATGTCGTCTTGTGCAAGCCCAAAACCCAAAACCCCTTGGCCCTAATTTTGTAAACATGTTTTCGTTTTTGATAATTGATTTGACTTACCCTGTAATTAAACCAAAAGTAAGTAGTGGTTCTGGAAAAGTTCCACTCAGGCTCTGTAATTCTGCTCTATCTCCCACTCATCCTCAGCCTTTTTGCCTGGCACTCTGTGCAAGTTAAGGAATGATGTCAACTTACTTGTGCTACTTCACGTTTCTCTGCCCGCCCTCCCTCCACAAGAAACTCACCATGCCCATTAGTGCTTCGCACATTTGCTGGCCTATCTCCGATCCTCTACAAGAAAAGCTAGGATTTGAGTGAGGATCAAGTTGCTATACTTACCAAGTAAGCAGAATGCCAACTGAACAGTAGGTGAAGCAAGGATGGCAAGCAGCTCACACCGGCTGCTTCGTCTGCAACGCAGATCCAAGTCTTCTGTATGATGTTAATGTTATAGGGGTATACTTACAATTGTAGCTCAGATGTGGCACTAATCGCAGAGTGCGATGGCCAAGTGCCAAAAGTTGTTGTAAGTACTGTAGTCTGCACAGCCACTAGCAGCATCGCACTCCTCCAATCCCCATTGCAGACATGCCATGCATCACCATCACATAGTAGTAGTCGACCCAATAGCTTCAGCAGTGAAGCAACATCAACTCAGCAGATCACGACGATTGAGGCAGTGAATTAAAGTTTTATATGCGTGTGAAATTAATATTCGATGGGTTACATCGAGAGTGAATTAGGGAAGTGAATTAGGTATTAAATAACGTAAATTAAATCAAAGCCTCTATATCATCTGAAGGCTCTGCTCTCAAGTGCCCCTCCTCTCTCTCCAGCATCAGCTGCAATGCCTCCTGCTGATCAAGCACTGCTAGAAAGCATGTAGGACTCGCCATTAGCAGGAGTGATGAGCACTCTCACTGGGTCGTTGTTTGAGGAGGCCACTGGAAGTTTGAACTCGGCTCCAGCCTTTACACTGATGTTGAATTCCTCGCACTTGCAGAAGAGGTCGCCTTTATGGTTCTCCACCTCGAAAGCATCATCTTGCTGCAGATACTTGCGTTTCCTGTACACCTACACCTGGTAAGCATTGGGCGTGTTGTGCTGGTAGACGAATTGCAGCCTGAGCGGTTCGTTCTGCTTGTCTCTGTAGTTTAGCTGTTCCATCAGTGCGTCCTGGTTTTTAATTTACTAATAATTAATAAGTGGGAATTAGAATATAAAGCACTTTTTTAGTGTGAAGGGAATTCAGGCATTTCAACGCACTCTGCGAAGCAAAGCGGTTGATGGGCATGAGCGATAAACAGAGACTTAAAATAGTAATAATAACAACAACAACAATAATAGTAGCAACAGGGACAGCAGCAATAGTCGGGGTAATAACATGCAGTGATAAGTTTGATTTAATATAAAATTATTGTTTGAGGTCTTTAATTTGGAAATGTTCCAAATAAGTTTGAATTAGTATTGAGTATTTTAATTCTAATATCTGAATGCATCCCTCTTCATTTTTGTGTGTGTTGAGCTTATGGCTAGATCATGCTCTGGATCATTGATGAGTTCTGAGTGATCAGTGACTGGTTGAGTTCAATCATTTGGTTGGAAGGTGGTAGATTGAAACTATGATTATAATTCATTCGCTTCGCCTTCACATACTGTCGTGGCGATAATGCATCCGCATGTGACTCGAACGATGATAGAGGAACTCTAGGTGCTGTTAACTACTGTGCCTGCTTCGATGGTCGTTGGCGCTTCTTGGTTTCATGAATCAGTTAATTCACTGCTCCTGCCTCTATTGCTAACGTTCATAATGACTGCATTCTCAAGCACGCCAAACATCTCTGCAGTCAACTTGATAAACTTGTTCTTATTCAAAGTCTTCTGCTTCTATCTAAACTTTAAACTGGCCCTAATGTTTGAAGGGAAGAACTCTGGCTTAACTGTATTGATGATCTACATTAGTAAGATAAAGCAGTGCCAATGCAATAGCATTAGAAAGCAACAATAATAACAATAGTACTTACGTTATAGAGGAACTATCTGTTGACTGACTTACCATTCTTGATTTCTGGCAAGTATTTGCATATATCTGAATCATTCTTAATATCGTCAATGAGATGAATGACAGAGAGCTCGTTAATCTTAGGCACGTTGATGATTCTCACCTCATGGTTGCGTAGCATCTATACTAATTTAATCTCAAATGCTTACCTTCTTCACCCCAAGGAATATGCCTTGAATGTATTCCAGCGTGCATTCTTGGTAAGCAGGTAAGTAGAACTATCCTTTATGTAAAATTAATGGTTTAATTTCATACCTTAAGTGAGCAAGATAGAATAGATGTCCTGCTTTGACTTCTCTAATCTAGCTAGCTCATTCGATGGCACTGAGTGTACAACTTGACCATTGATAGTTTCAGTGTTAATGATGCTCATGCGTGTTGGGCGATACTCTTCTTTGACCTCTTCATCAGCATCACTTTAGAACTCGTGGTGAGGATTGAAGCTGGATACACCACCACCTGATCTTTAAGTATTGCCATGCTTCCTTGAGGGTTCAGTTCTGAATTTCGATTGCTGGCCATGACTTGGATTATTGTTTAGGTAAGCATCAATCTAAGTCATGTTCCTCATGAATTGACCAGAGGTCTAATTGAAGTCAGCTGAGTCTTCATTGCCGATCTAGTTTGGCGAGTGCCCATCATGATCATGAGTCTGCTCTCTACTCTCCTCCTCCACTGGCTTCATCAACGCATCTTTACCTTGTCCTGAATAGAGAGCTCTTGACCCAGAGATCTATAAGAAGAAAACTATGGGTAAGCATTGATTTAATGATTGATTGGGTATGATTGCTGTTGAAATCGATTTCAAATAAATTTTAGTAGTTGTAAATTGACAGCGTCAATGACACCACCAACCGACAACATCAACTGACACCGCCACCTGGCACCGTCAACTGACACCGCCAACTGTCAGCATCAAATGACACAACCAACTGACACCGCCAACTGACAACATCAACTGGCACCGCCAAATGACAACATCGACAGACAAGGGGTTTTGGGGTTTTGAATATCAACTGAAAATCAATATCCATTGATTACATCAACTGACAACGTCAACTTACCTTGCCACTGACGACGCCGAGGTCCTTAATGGGATAGCCATTCATGACACCATTACCGAAGCTATTGTGGAAGAATGAGCTAGCTGAGTACTGCGGTGATCCGCCCACCCCTGGCTGCGCCAAGGAGTGGGGGTGGGGGGCGTCCAAGATCTCGCCATCTTCAACATCACCAGCTTTATCAACCAGCGGCTGTTACTGGGAATCGCTGTTCATTCTTATTAATTAATAGCTAGTATTAAGAATTTAACTGTCCAATCAATTTCTAATAAAACAATATATAATTAAAATAGGTTATTAAGAATTAAAACTTAAATTACAAATTTTTGATTGCGCAAATATATAAACCATCCTGAGCCAGAGTGGAATTGCTCCATCTCAAAACAAACTGCTCACTACAGTACATTCAACACATAGATCTGCGCGTCTCATACCTGTCAACATCAATAGCATATTGGATTGACTCTAATCATACTTATTAGTCATTCAAGGTATTATCGGGAAATAAATGATTTTCAAAAAATCAAATACCCAATAAAACCCAGAATGACTAATAAGTATGATTAGAGTCAATCAAATATGCTATTGATGTTGACAGGTATGAGACGCTCAGATCGATGTGATGAATGTACTGTAGTAAGCAGTATGTATTGAGATGGAGCAATTCCACTCTGGCTCAGGATGGTTTATATATTTGCGCAATCAAAATTTGTAATTTTAAGTTTTAATTCTTAATAACCGATTTTAATTATATATTACTCAATTAGAAATTGATTGGACAGTTAAATTCTTAATACAAGCTATTAATTAATAAGAATGAACAGCGAATCCCAGTAACAGCCGCTGGTAGATACCTGGTGATGTTGAAGATAGCGAGATCTTGGACGCCCCCCACCCCAACTCCCTGGCGCAGCCAGGAGTGGGCGGATCACCGCAGTACTCAGCTAGCCCATTCTTCCACAACAGCTTCGGTAATGGTGTCATGAATGGCTATCCCATCAAGGACCTCGGCGTCGTCAGTGGCAAGGTAAGTTGACGTTGTCAGTTGATGTAATCAATGGATATTGATTTTCAGTTAATATTCAAAACCCCAAAACCCCTTGTCAGTCGATGTTGTCATTTGGCGGTGCCAGTTGATGTTGTCAGTTGGCGGTGTCAGTTGGCTGTGTCAGTTGATGCTGACAGTTGGCGGTGTCAGTTGACGGTGCCAGGTGGCGGTGTCAGTTGATGTTGTCGGTTGGCGGTGTCAGTTGACGCTGTCAATTTACAACTACTAAAATTTATTTGAAATCGATTTCAACAGCAATCATACCCAATCAATCATTAAATCAATGCTTACCCATAGTTTTCTTCTTATAAATCTCTGGGTCAAGAGCTCTCTATTCAGGACAAGGTAAAGATGCGTTGATGAAGCCAGTAGAAGAGGAGAGTAGAGAGCAGACTCATGATCATGATGGGCACTCGCCAAACTAGATCGGCAATGAAGACTCAGCTGACTTCAATTAGACCTCTGGCCAATTCATGAGGAACATGACTTAGATTGATGCTTACCTAAACAATAATCCAAGTCATGGCCAGCAATAAAAATTCAGAACTGAACCCTCAAGGAAGCATGGCAATACTTAAAGATCAGGTGGTGGTGTATCCAGCTTCAATCCTCACCACGAGTTCTAAAGTGATGCTGATGAAGAGGTCAAAGAAGAGTATCGCCCAACACGCATGAGCATCATTAACACTGAAACTATCAATGGTCAAGTTGTACACTCAGTGCCATCGAATGAGCTAGCTAGATTAGAGAAGTCAAAGCAGGACATCTATTCTATCTTGCTCACTTAAGGTATGAAATTAAACCATTAATTTTACATAAAGGATAGTTCTACTTACCTGCTTACCAAGAATGCACGCTGGAATACATTCAAGGCATATTCCTTGGGGTGAAGAAGGTAAGCATTTGAGATTAAATTAGTATAGATGCTACGCAACCATGAGGTGAGAATCATCAACGTGCCTAAGATTAACGAGCTCTCTGTCATTCATCTCATTGACGATATTAAGAATGATCCAGATATATGCAAATACTTGCCAGAAATCAAGAATGGGAAGTCAGTCAACAGATAGTTCCTCTATAATGTAAGTACTATTGTTATTATTGTTGCTTACTAATGCTATTGCATTGGCACTGCTTTATTCTTACTAATGTAGATCATCAATACAATTAAGCCAGAGTTCTTCCCTTCAAACATTAGGGCCAGTTTAGAGTTCAGATAGAAGCAGAAGACTTTAGATAAGAACAAGTTTATCAAGCTCACTGCAGAGATGTTTGGCGTGCTTGAGAATGCAGTTATTATGAATGTGAGCAATAGAGGCAGAGCAGTCAATTTATTGAATCAAGGAACGAAAAAACGCAAGCGACCATCGAAGCAGACACAGTAGCTGACTGTACCTAGAGTTCCCCTATCATCGTTCGAGTCACATGCGGATGCATTATCGCCACGACAGTATGTAAAGGCGAAGCGAATGAATTATAATCCTAGTCTCAATAAACCATCTTCAAACCAAATGATTGAGCTCAACCAGTCACTGATCACTCAAAACTCATCAATGATCCAGAGCAGGATCTAGCCATAAGCTCAACACACACAAAAATGAAAAGGGATGCATTCAGATATTAGAATTAAAATACTCAATACTAATTCAAACTTATTTGGAACATTTCCAAATTAAGACCCCAAACAATAATTTATATTAAATCAAACTTATCACTGCAATGTTATTACCCCGACTATTGCTGCTGTCCCTGTTGCTACTATTATTGTTGTTGTTGTTATTATTACTATTTTAAGTCTCTGTTTATCGCTCATGCCCATCAACCGCTTTGCTTCGCAGAGTGCGTTGAAATGCCTGAATTCCCTTCACACTAAAAAAGTGCTTTATATTCTAATTCCCACTTATTAATTATTAGTAAATTAAAAACCAGGACGCACTGATGGAACAGCTAAACTACAGAGACAAGCAGAACGAACCACTCAGGCTGCAATTCGTCAACCAGCACAACACGCCCAACGCTTACCAGGTGCAGGTGTACAGGAAACGCAAGTATCTACAGCAAGATGATGCTTTCGAGGTAGAGAACCATAAAGGCGACCTATTCTGCAAGTGCGAGGAATTCAACATCAGTGTAAAGGCTGGAGCCGAGTTCAAACTTACAGTGGCCTCCTCAAACAACGACCCAGTGAGAGTGCTCATCACTCCCGCCAATGGCGAGTCCTACATGCTTTCTAGCAGTGCTTGATCAGCAGGAGACATTGCAACTGATGCTGGAAAGAGAGGAGGGGCACTTGAGAGCAGAGCCTTCAGATGATATAGAGTCTTTGATTAAATTTACGTTATTTAATACCTAATTCACTTCCCTAATTCATCTCGATGTAACCCATCGAATATTAATTTCACACGCATATAAAACTTTAATTCACTGCTTCGATCGTCGTGATCTGATGAGCTGATGTTGCTTCACTGCTGAAGCTATTGGGCCGACTACTACTATGCGCTGGTGATGCTTGCCATGTCTGCAATGGGGAAATGGACGAGTGTGATGGTTCTAGTAGTGTGGATGCTACAGTACTTACAACAACTTTTGAAACTTGGCCATCGCACTCTGCGATTAGTGCTACATCCAGGCTACAATTGTAAGTTTACCCCTATATCATTAACAGCATACAGAAGACTTGGATCTGCGTTGCAGATGAAGCAGCTGGTGTGAGCTGCTTGCCATCCTTGCTTCACCTACTGTTCAGTTGGCATTCTGCTTACTTGGCAAGTATAGCAACTTGATCCTCACTCAAATCCTAGCTTTTCTTGTAGAGGATCGGAGATAGGCCAGCAACTGTGCGAAGCACTAATGGCATGGTGAGTTTCTTGTGGAGGGAGGGCGGGTAGAGAAACGTGAAGTAGCACAAGTAAGTTGACATCATTCCTTAACTTGCACAGAGTGCCAGGCAAAAGGGCTGAGGATGAGTGGGAGATAGAGCAGAATTACAGAGTTTGAGTGGAACTTTTCCAGAACCACAACTTACTTTTGGTTTTATTACAGGGTAAGTCAAATCAATTATCAAAAACGAAAACATGTTTACAAAATTTTAGGGCCAAAGGGTTTTAAGTTTTGGGTCTTGCACATGCCAGCATCAAATTACATCGAAAATAGAAAGTGTAAGTTTCAAGAATTTTTTATAAGATATAGGCTTAAATAAAACTACTAAACAAACATACGAGCCTTGTGAAACTTTAATAAAAACTTTTACCTAAAATAATTTCTTAATACTTGAATCAAAAATAAAATTCACTAAAATCTCACATTTTTCAGAAATCTCAAGTATCTTGAGAAATAATGAGAATGAAAGAATAAATTCATAGTTGAAAGCTAGCCCTCACTCAGCAATAAACTGAGCTCAGACCAGCTAGTATAAAAATAAAGAGAAGACAGATAATCAACACCTAAAGTTGATTTTGAGAATTAATACTAATCAAACTAAACCCTACTAATTGGTGGCCACCCTAACCCTAATTTGGAGAATACTGATTTTGCTGAATGTTGATGCTATAGCAAAAAATTAAGATAATTAAAGTTACTTACATTTTGATTTGAGTCCTGAATTGCTGAAGTTTAAGCGACTGTTACTGAATCTTGTTCGTTTCTCTAAATCTCTGGACCTCTGAATCTTGCTAAATCTTCTCAAATCCCTGAATCACTGTCCTCATCTGCCAACCTAAAAATACCTATAAAATGCAAGATTCTAAGAATCTTGGGGGTTATTACATCATCTTGGGGGTTAACATCATCAGGGATTAATATTCAACGAGGCCTACCTAAGCCTCCCTTACCTGTAAATGCTGACTCCCACTGCTGCTGCTACTGCTCCTGCTCCTGCTGCTCAAATCTAAAAAAAGTTAAAAGAAAATAAAAAGTGTAAATAAAATAATTGGAACTATACTTACCTATTTATAGATCTCAAATGCTGAAGCTGATAATCTTGATGCTGCTGACTCCCACTGCTGCTGTTGCCAATGCTGCTGGATTACTCAAACACAACTAAGAGTGGCCACCAATAATCACATAAATCAACAAACAAGAAATCAAAAATAATTATTTGAATTAAATATTTAGAGCTTGGCTTAAGTACCCAAAATTTGGAAATCAGAACTTTCTAGAATTTCCCAAACTAATTTTTGGAAGTTCCAAATATTTGGGGTTTAGGTTTTGATTGCATGAGATTATTTGATAATTTTAGCTTGAGCTTTAGTTTGAAAAACTACTTTGTAGCTTTAGTTTCACTTGCCTTAGGGTTTTTAAATAGCTAATTTTTAAATTTTTCTTTTACTTAAGTGTTTTTTGATTTTGACTTTAAAACCCAGTAATCCTAAGCTCTGTAAGAGACCTCACTCCAAGGGTTCTGGGGTACACACCCTGAAGGCCGAAGTGGCGTAAGACCTCTCAGGCTGTATCCTCGCTGAGGGCTTTGCAGGGCTGTTGCTGGTACTTGTACTTACTTTGCTTTTTGTAAAACTTAGAGCTGGTCTAAGCTCAACTTACTACACAACTTTACTCTGCTACTTGAGAGTGTACTCTGGTATTGGTAAGTGATACTCACTCTCTTAACTACCTCTATAGGTCAACAGCAGTGAGAACTTGTCTCAGCAGGTCACCTGCTTGCAGTGCTACTCACTGCTTGTTTGTTTTGTTTGAGTCTTTTACTTCTTGTTTTTCGTTGCCTAAGCTAAGTGGTGGCTGGGTTAATACCTGGCTCACAGTGTCTAGTTGTTTGTTAGCTTCTTAGTCTAAGTCTTTAGGGTTTGTGTGTGATTGCTATGACCTGACTCTGACACCCATATTTATCTGTCGAGGGGTCCTCTGGCCAGGGCAGCCAATCTCTGGTGTTTATTGCACTGGGGAAGGGTTGCTTGGAAGCGATCGAGCCTCAGCTAGGCATGTTTGAATAGTTATTGTATGTATTAATTTTAAGTAATATTCTTCACTTTAACCTTAGAAATCCAAGCTTTGGCCTGACTTTTGGGCTAGTGTACTGCCCTCTAGGCTTACTCTATCACCTCTTCCCTGTCCTAATGTTGTTGTCATGTCAAAGGCACCAATGACTACTTATCCTACCAAAATTTCTGAAAGTCAGGTGGAGGGGTCGTAAAGTTAGCCAAGCCAAAGTGCTGTTCTGGAAAAGTTCCATATTCTAGGTCTTAAGGCCAAACAAGTCCAAGTAAGACCCCATTTGCCTAGTATTCGAAGCCTGCCACCTCATCTATTGCTTGAACAGTCATATAGTTACATGTTATTTGTAATGAACTATGTTATCAATGACTATGATCAATTAGCCTACCATAGAGATCACATGGGGTAGAGCTGGGCTGGACTCAAGGGGTGAGGAGGAGGCAGATTTTTGAAAATTTCAAGGCCAAAATGGCCGTTAGGACGTCCCTGACATTTCAAGATGGGATATAGCCACTCCCACCGCCAATCGGCTTCTTTCCTTCTATCTCGTCGATCTAGAGTGTATTAGCGATGTTTGGGTTGGGATGGTGGGATGGGGAGAAGATTGGAAAATAATTTTTGTAAAATCATATAAGTCATACTCTATAATCCGTTAGGGGTATTACTAGTAGTTTTGGTTCTAGCCGATAATATTATAATAACCACCCCTCTAAATCCGCGGTTCCGACCATTTTTTCTTAGGCAAATGGTATTAGTAATGTTGCTAACCATCTTCCTGATTTTTAGAAATAGGTTTGGGAGTGATCTGAGAGGTCGAGTTGAACTCCTAGGAGCATCCGAGGGAATGAGGAGGGGTCGTTGGGTCTTGAGGCCAAATCAGAAATTTGTGTGGCCGACCTACCGATCTGAAAGTTCGAGTGTTGGGTTTTCACTTGCTCAAGATAACTTCTCCAAAACCTCTATACCCGCTGTATGATTGATGCTTTTGATTCCAGGCATTCGAATATGCTTGTTAAAGTTAGCCAATGCTTGGTTGGCATGATAGGGGGTGCTAGGGTAGGTGGATTGATGAAAAAGAGTGATTTATAATAATTATATATAGATAAATATATAATTTTAAATTCAATCAACTTAAACTAAATAATTATGCTTCTATAAGAGAGAAGCGCTCAATCACTCGCCACCATCACTATAGGATCAATGAATGCTTCCACACCTTCAACGCCAATGCCAGACATGTCTCCTATATAAGCAGGTAAAGTACAACAAAACCAATACAGACCTTACCATACCTAAGGGGCTCCCTTAGCTGAATTTCGATACTTTTCATAGCTGTTGACAGTACTGACTATAGGCACTCTTGAGAGCGATTAGTGCAAAGATAGTAAAGCTAGTCTATCCTCTAAAGCCTATAATTTTAAGTTAAATTTCGAGATGATTCCATACCTCCAAAGCAAGTAGAAGGGACAAGAGAAGAGGGTTGTATCACAAAAGTAAGAGTAAATCCTTTCATTTTCAATACTAGGTATGCCAATGCTGCCATCCAGTTCCAGCAGGTAGAGTGCGAGATATGTGGTAGAAGCTTTCTCAAGAAAAACTTCAAGAGGCACTTTGCAGCTTAGCATACTGTCAACCTTGAGTTAGAAGAATAGAAGCTCGAGTAAATATTCGTTCAAGAGCGCTACCAGGATCTAGATATACAGCCAATGTAGGAGGCTTCGAAACCAAAAGACAAAAAAGCTCATAAAGTGAAGTCCCCTAAGATCGCACAATCGATTCAAGAGATTGATAAGGGCGATGTGTTCAACTTCCAGAGAAGGCTTGGGAGTTCAAGCAGCTGCAACTGAAGGTGAAGCCTCACTGGAAGATCCTTAGTACTCTCAAACCATTGCATGATGTTCCAACTCCAGCCAAACCAGTAATTAAAATCTTTACTTATTAGTTTAGGTGTGCCTGCAACACTAGCTGCTTGCTAGAGGTGAGATTCTCTAAGGAGTGTACTTTGAGTACCTGACACTAGACATGAAGCTCTATCCAGATCAAATTTATGTTCTGAAGTCCTTAGTATATTCACAAACCATGCTTAGTCTATTAAATACTGGAATCAAAGAGCAGTCCTTAAGTAAGATACATATGACTAATCATATTTTTAATAGAATTTGTGAACCCCAAAGTTATTGGATTGATGTAAGAGACAAGGCGTTCTATCTTTGAGTATTACCTTAACAGTCAACTGGTTAGATGCGTCAACAATACTTTCGCAGCGTACCTTGACGAGGTAAACCCAGACTGTGCAGAGGCTCTTGAAAATCTTAGGACTAATGAGAAAATTGACATTGATATTTTTGATTTCCTGGGCTGCTCTAAGTTCAATTTCATTCACTCTAAGACTCTTATCCACTGGAGGCCTGGCACTTACAGAGAGAGACCTCGCAAGGGCTTACTACCTTATCAGCCATCATCAAAGTAAATTCAGAATGCCAAGAGTCTGTTCGAGCAAGGATGGTACATAGCGATGGTGTTTCAGAGGCTCGTCAACCATTTCATGAGCTTCTCATACAAATCAACATCGTTTCAGTATCAATGCCTCATTACATATCTCAAGGAGTGGTTGAATGAGAACAAGTCTCTTAGAGCGTACCACATTAAGACCAGTAAAGGAGAGGAACTTTTAGCTATCGCCAAGAGATATGAAAACTTGATATGCCACTTGCTTCACCCCTCAACTAAAATCCACAAGGGTACTATACAGTATCTCAAGAGCCAAGTTTCAAAGAAAGGTAGCTAGTGCAAGACTCAGCCCTAGAATTTACTTCCACCCCACCTGTAGCTTAGAATGGCAAGATTGAAGAAGGCCCTCAACATGGGAACTGTGATGAGATTAGATTGCTTTGACAATGCCACTGCTTATCTGATTGTAAGGGGTGACAAGGAAGAATGGATCTACGAGTGAGAGTGATTTATGTTGAGTTCGTGATGTTGAAATTTAAATTCAGATAGTTAAATAATTAATGTCATATATTCATTGCCTCTATCAACAGCATTCATACCCATCTCACTGTATGAATTAGTATCGAGTCTTGTATATTTATTTATATTTTAATTTATTTCAAAACCCCGAAACCCCTGCTTGCATGGAATCAAAGTCACAGTATATAAGCAATGAGGAATAGTTAGTTAATTCTTCCTATCATTACAGTTATTAATCGGAATCAATTCTGAACTATGGGTTTCTTAGTAATCAGTAGTTCGAAGAGATCAAGACGAGTGCGCTGAAGCCATAGTCGAAGACTGTGCTCAAGTGGACACCAGTGGTGCTGGGCACCAACTTCCACTCCAACCCCAAACCAGTGAAGCTCACCTACACCTCAGGCACTCTCCTCAACAATGGGCAGGTTGCCACCGTCGACGATGGGCATACTGGGTGGGCAAATCATACGACTGCCCTTGGAGAACGTTGAGTGAGCAGTGTCGTCGTTGGTTGATGTTGAAATGTTTGGCAACCGATGACCAGCTGTGTTATGGCCTCGAGCAGCACCTACGATTGATAAGAAAGCCATCGCAGTCTTCAACATAGAGAAACCCCAATGTGATGCCCAAGAACCTGCAGATCAAGT
>ARYC01021710.1:0-14097 GCA_000711775.1 Oxytricha trifallax
TTCAGAAAATAAATAAATAAGAGTAATATTAGGATTCACTATAAAACTATGCTTATAGACAGAAACACATGTTTTATGGGTGAAATCTAAGCGTCTAAATTAAAATAAGCACCACTACCTCTACTTAGAATGGCTGCTTCAATTTGTGAATTGTAATAGTGGCAGAGTACAATATATTCTATGCAGTTTATTTAATTACTCGTGATTAAGTCTAAATCAGAGGTTATTAAGCTCTGTTTAAATGTCCTAATTTACGGGGTTTCAAAACACTTATGATTAATTAATACTGTATTAAAATCTTTTATTTACTAATTCTTGCCATTAATCATTAAATATAGTTAATTAAGCTGTTGATATAGCTTGGTAGTCAAAGCTATCTACATTTCAGTGATTATTCTCTGTAAACAAATTTATTTGGATACATATTGGTCTGAGTACACTTTAAACAGTAAAAGGATTTCGACTAACTAGAGATAACAACTGATCATAGAAAAGCTTACAACATTTCACTTTTACAACTATTTTGATTTCATTTGAACTAAATAATAATATCTTATATTTATTTAATTATAAATAACTCCATATATCATTCAAAAATGCTGCATAAGTTAACTAAATTATAGATGTAATTGCAACATTACCTTACAAATTGGTAACAAGATCTTGCTAAATAACCTTATTGAAGCTATTTAGTTTCTTCTACACTCACGAAGTGCTTGCTCTAATTGATTTCTCACATCTGCAGCCTACACTTTGAAATTGCCACAGAGGTTCAATGAAATATAAAATGGTTGCAATCACAATATTTAAGATGATTTATTCGTATAAATATACCTAATAAATGATTGAAAATGCTAGTGATATTCATATGAGTTTGATTAAATCCATAACTACCATTATTTACTTCATTAACTGTGTGGTGAAGGTCTGCAAGTTATCTTGTTCATCTACTCCTTTGCATGTTTAATCGATATCGCTGTTCTTTTTAGATATGATAGAATATCATTTTTATAGATTCATCGCTAGTGAATTTATATTAATAAGTATATACACAACTATAATATAATATATAATATATAATACTTATTGTATGGTATATAATTAATTATTTAAATATGAAACAACTCCTGGTGGTTTATTTCAAATATATATATCAAAGTGAATAAGTTTTGAATTGGGCGATAATAACTGGTTTGCCTGTTATTGGGTGTGCTAATATACACCAAAAGACCGACATTAAGAAGATCCTCGACATGCTGACTACTATCTTAGATGTGGCTTTCCTCTTAGTTAATGTGGGTTAACTCATTAATGCTATGCGTGGACTAGATGATTTCAATGAAAATAAAGATGAATCTGTTGAACTCCGTCGATCATTCAATTATAAGCAAGATATCATTTATTATAAATATCAAATTAAATTAATTTAAATAGATAACCATTTAATTATCAAAATAATATTAAACACTAATAAGAATTAACTCAATAGATTCATAATGATAGAAAAAGCAAATTAAAGGCTCACTGGAGGTTAAAAACAACAATGTCTTTAATCACTACTGGTCTACTGACAGAACGATACGAATCTCAGAGTAACAATAACACTTTTAAACTGCTGCAGAATGTTATTGCAATTTCTATATCCAATGTAAATGAATTGAAACAAATCACCTGGTTTGATTAATTAATTAATATTATTATTATTTAAAGCTGTACGGAATAATTGATTAATATAATACATATTATTACTTTTAACTAAAGTTAATAGAAATGAAAATGAATCTAGCTGAATCAAGAACAGAAGAAGAGAAAGAATAAGTAGAATTGCCTGAACTTGCTTCTTGATTTCCATCAAGAGTTAATAGATAATAAATTATAAATGCTTGTTGATAGGGAAAGAATTAAGGGTGTTGTCATTGAGGTACTGAATAAGATCTTATCTTAAATATCTTGATGATAAATTTGTTGGCAATCAAGATCTTAAATTTTCCTATATCCTCCTAGATATGATTTTAAAAATATATATATATAAATAAATACGTATACGAAATGATTAACGGGGACTTTGGCTTAAATATAATGATTCGAGAATAGTTGTATAAAGTCAAAATGGAAGTTAGAGTTTAACAATGGTCGATTTATGAAGAGATTTTTCAAGTAAATGATAAAGCGTAAAAATAAAGTTGAAAGTTTCTACCAAAAGTAATTAATTTGCTAAGGATGCTTTCTAATGGCTAGAGGAAGAGTACGACGAGTCACTGGAGGAGACAGTCAAGACATAGATATGACACTGACACTCCTATGACACAATATTAAGAACAATAGTGGATATATTATTACATTCTAGCAATCTGATTTCTCCAAAATATATAAGTTAACTCCTAGATTAGAAAAATAAACACCATATTTTCAAGAATAAGAGAGAATATTCAAGCTAATGATTTACTATAACCATTGAATATTTGATACTGTCATGTCCTGCTTTTTCCCAGAAATTTATCATAATTCTGTATGTAGATTAAAACTCCCACTAGTTTACATCAACTCTTAATTAACATTATTCATCAACTATATAAATTACCTTTATAGCTAAAGAATTGGATCACTAAGAAACATAAATAAGTTCACAATATTTCTTATTATTTGCTTGGATATAAACTTTATATTAGAAGATTGATATTAATAAACACTGTAATAACTTTGGGAGATTTCCCCATATATATATCATATGAAAAAACATTAATAAACAATAAAAATGTAAATGACAAAGAGTAAGAAACTATTAAGTTGAAATTTAGTATATTTTTTATAAAAATAAACAACTGTCAAAAAGAATTATTATAGTCAATTGAAGACATCTATATTAAATTTAAACTCAACCATTGATAAATATATTAAAAAGGGAATAGATTAATGAAGCTGCAAATACACAGCCTTCTACGTTCTTTAAAGGTATCAAATAATATGAGGAGGATAAAGGACTCTTAGCTTTATTTAGGGATTTTTTAATTTAATTAAGATATCTTATTTCTTTGAGTAATTCATGCCACTCTACGCTAGTAAGTAGGGGAGGAATATCTTTAAATATCTGATAGATGCCCCACGAGAAATAATTTTGGTACCAGTGAAATAGAAGGCATTCAATTTTATAGGGTGAGAAAGATCACTATATCTTAAAATAGTACTTAGCTGTTCTCACCCTTCACTGAACTAACAAACACACTTCTATTAATGGACAACGATTCCTATGATTAAAGTACAATAGCATGAAGTCCTGCAACACTTTGAACATCTTCATATTCACTTCTTGGCCCTTAACAGTAACATATAGCTCGTGGAAAAGCTAATTGATAAAAAAAGTGGAAATTTGAACTCTTTTCTATTGCTAATGCCCTCTAAGTAATATTCAGTAAATTAAACCCCTAAATAAAAAGGTAATAGCAAAAAAAGTGGAATTTTTATAAATAAGCATCAATTTTGGTTCTCGATAGTTCATACCTAAGGCATATTCCTGCAGGTAGCCTGACCCTGTAAGTTCCAATATGTTTATTATCACCTCCCTCAATCAATCAACAATAACCCATATCTGAATATTCTACTCAATTATGAGCTGAGGTATTTCGAGTTTAGCTTTGTTTTGAGATACTTCTCTGAAGAGTTCACTATTTGACGATGAAATTTTCAAATTTATAAAAAGGCAATAGATATAGGTCATTAGACTCCATGTTTTAATGAATTATTCTTAAAAACTGATTTCTAAAATGAAGTAAAACTATATTCAAATACTTAATTGAATAAATAAACAATTATAAATTATTATGCAGAAAATATTATGCTCCTAGCAATCAATGCATTAATTAATTAATTTCAAGTTTTTAGTTAAATATATAATAATAATAATAATAATAAACTAATTATAGCTCAATAAGTTCACTTTATTCAAAGAAATCAACTAAATAGCATATTTCTAAACTTTGAGATCGTGGTAATCTCATATTTATGCAGGGTCGAGAAATGGCTAAAGATAGAATCAAAAGAAAACTGATAACCTAATTATTCCAGCAAAATTAATAGATTTATTATCAGGTCAGTGATTTGCAATAGTTGATGATGAATAAGATGTAAGATGAATCTTAAGCCATGAACACGAAGAACATTGAAAAGTTGCAGTTAAAGTAGTTCAATATGCCAAATGTGATGTAATTGATTGTTGAGTTTGTGTTTCACAAGTAGGAAGACTAGCTGATGAATCTCCCATATAACATTGACATTTTGGAGAGCAATCGGTTAGAATAAATTAAAGTTACTATCAACTTATTATTATTATTTCTAATCTTTAACTTCTAAACTAGTATGAATAAATTAATTATTGAATTACTGTATTTATTATCTGCCACCAAAATGATTTTGTATAAACTACTATGCTGAATTGAAAATAAATATAAATTATATATTACAATGTATCTTACTAATTATCGTTATTTACTCATCATTTTAAGCAAATTCAGAGTTAATAATTTCTCTTGCTTTTAGATATCTATAAATCTATAAATTTCAATAAGAAAATCTAATAGAAATAATGAAATATAAATTTAGATTTAATTAAAATTTCATATCACTTAAGCTGCTCCATTTAAAATTTTATAGTTACTTAAGGAATAGTGTCATTAATCAAGAATGACTTATATAATTTCTATTAACCGTAAATAATAATTCACAGATTTTAGTAGCTAAAGAGTTCCATGATAGATTTATTAGTAGTAGAGATTGATATTATAAAATAATTTGTAGACAAATATAAGTATATAATGATTTAATGATTATAATACACAATTAATTCGCAGATAATATACGAAGATTTTGACATATGACAAAAAATTCTATAAGTTTTGATAGTTTGAAAGTCTAATTTATCTTAATGTTATTATCTGTTTTGGAAGTGTATAGAATGATTGGAAAGTGTCGAAGTAGCCGCTTGGTGAAGATAATAACACGGATGATTAAGATAACCTCTTAAAGCAAGATAACCAATAACATTTTAATCTCTACGTTAGTTGTCATTGCAAATCATTTTATATTTAAATACTATTCAATTTTGCAAAGATTTTGCTTTAAAATTATACTCTTAGAGTTTAAAATAAAAAGATTAAATTAAAATAGAAATTGATCGTTGACCAAGGAGACAGAGATTAAGTTAACTTTAAAAAATTGCCCTTGTTTGAGTTAAATTCAGTTATGTATAAATGTATACTATTTGTTTAATTTACATAATTATCACATAATATTTTATATAAGAGTTAATTTTACCAAGATCAATGATGGAAAGCATTTAGTAAATCTCATAGATGATAATATATTATGTAAGTTCATTATATTTAATAAGAAAAGAAAAGAAAAGAAATGTGACATAGATTCAAAGTTCCTCCCTTAATTTTTCAATAACTGCAAATAAACTATTAGTTTATTATTTAAACAAAACTACAATTAATAAATATTAATTCTTAAATTATCACTGATTTATCGTGGAACTAAGGTTAACACAATTATACATATACTTGACGCACTTAGACCAAACATTTTTTAAACACTAGGGCCCTTCACTACTAGTAACAATAAGAAACTAAGTTAGAAATCATCTCTTGAGGTATCTTAGAAGAGAAAACAATAGATCTATTATTCTTAACAAGACCTAAATCAAGCTCATCCAAAAGTATACTTCTAATGCTTAGCATACAACTAAGGCGATTATATACTAGTCCTGAATTATCAGCTTCTTCTTCTAATCTAGGAAAAACAAGAGCTACAGAATTAAAAAGAAGGCCAGTTTCAATATCTACAAACCCCATCCAAGACCTCTCTTGGCTAATCAATGACATACTAAATTATGAGGATTACTATATAAAAAAGGATGTCACTGACGTCTCTTATCAAAAGGGGAAGATAATTGGTAATGAGAGAAGAACATATTCTGACAAGTACTTCTTAAGAAAAATTCTAAATACAATATCAATAACACAGCATTGACCCTTGACTTCAATCAAACAGAAATCAATTCTATAATAATGCTACATCATATATATGTCCTAGAATAGAGTAGAATAAATATTGAGATATATCACATCTCGCTAAACCTAATGATATAGTGAACAAATATTTCATTATTCAATTACCCTGGTCTAATCTAAAAAAAGCACTGCTTTAATATAATCATAAAATATATTAAATAACCCCATGACAATAGATCAGTAAAATTTCACCTTTTAAAAAAATCACTACATATTAACTAATCGGCATGATACTACGTAGCACACATACATATTATTAAAGATAAAGTCACCTATAAACATTTCTTCTCACTAATCTAAAGATAAGTTTTAGAATTTCCAGGTGAATCTGTTAAAAACATTGCCTAAATTATGGATGTGCTCTTACAAAAAACAGACAACATCCCAGCTGAAATAATTATAGGTAACATTAATTAGAAAATTAGCTAATAATAAATTATTGCTCCAAATCTATGAAATAACAATGATTTACTCATTAAAGAATTATGTTCTCTAGCTGTAAACATATATGCATGGGAAGATAATCCAATACCCTAAACTAATGAAAGAATGGATTGATAAACTACCAGCAATCCTAGGAATAACAGTTTAATGTCGACTATCCATACTAACATTGACATAAGGAATTATCTCAAGAATATTTAGATTTCCTAAAACAGATAATAAATCATCCCAGAAGACATAGTAGGAGCTCTCTAATTTTGTATAGATGGTCTTAAACTCAGAATAGGAATTATAAAACTAAGCTAACAGGTTGATGAAACAAACTTTAGAAAAGCCAAAAAAAAGTCTACACTAACTTCAACAATTATACTTGGCAACTAGACAACATAAAAAATTAAGGAGAATTGTATTCTACTATGAAGGATGCAAAGGTTTGTGAAATTACCTAAAGAAGACAAGTCAAATTTAATTTAATAAGGACTTGAACCTTATATATTAACATATATTTTAGAAATGGGGTCTCAAAAGATCTCAATATGATCAAATTATCATCATTATTATAATTATAATTACTATCAATAAAAATAAAAATCATCAATTATTGAGATTTACTCTTTAAATTAAGGGCTTTTGAATTCTTTTTTCAAGCATCGTCTATATAGGTTAATATGACTAAAATAAAATCCCATAAAATTATGTAAATTAGTAGTATCAGGTAAGTTTTGTGTATTATATATATTTAATAAGAATCCTACTTTAAGTAAATGTAAACTAAATACATTTATTGTTAAAGAAGCCTAGCTTATTTTGATGTATATAAATGGCTTTGTTTGCCTATTTTAAATTGAGGTATATTTCTTACTTAATTCATTATCTTGAAAGAAAGTTGCCTATTTATATTTCCATGTTTGACATATTATTCTTATTTTATTTATATTACCACTAAGGTTCTTCATCTACTTAAACATTTTTAACATAATTTCACTTTAATTCTTATATAAAAGTATAATTATCAAAAAAATTCATTCAAATTTGTGTTTTAAAAAGTACTCAATAGAATGGCAATTGATATATTAACCTATTCTCACCAAATAATAAATGTTAAATATAACTTATTAAGATACTATTTAAATCAAATTTATGAAAGTCAATAAAGTATCATAAGAATTACATACATTCTATAATTTCGAATAACAAACAACAAACATATTGTTGAAGCATAAAATAAATATCTCTATAATTATTAAATTTGAACTGATAGGATAGTTGTTCCGCCGAGATACCCTCCCCCATACCTCCTCACCCCCTCCCGGTCGACCGAGACCCCCTCCCCACCCCCTCCCCCACCCCCTAAAATACCCCATTTCATATCAAATTTTGTACCTAGAGGGTCTAAATCGATTTCCTTCTTGACATCTCGACATCATAGACCCTATTTTATATATAAAATTTCATAAGATTTTCAAAATTCTTTATTTCCTTAATAGTGCCTTATATGCTATAAATTTTATGATTTGATAAGTTTCACTAAGTTTGTTAACAATTTTTAAACTTTCCCTAATGAAATAATAAATATAAAAACTTTTCCATTAAATATTATTAAAGTTTTATTTATAAATATAATTTATATACTGTTATGTACAAAATTTAATTTAAAATTTTTTATCTCTCAAATCAACTTCATTCGACATAATTCGAAGAATAAGCATGATTAATTTTTCAAGTTTTTTAATTTTCGCTAATTGATTAATTTATTTTTCATTATTTTTGAAAAATTAGCGAAAATTAAAAAACTTGAAAAATTAATCATGCTTATTCTTCGAATTATGTCGAATGAAGTTGATTTGAGAGATAAAAAATTTTAAATTAAATTTTGTACATAACAGTATATAAATTATATTTATAAATAAAACTTTAATAATATTTAATGGAAAAGTTTTTATATTTATTATTTCATTAGGGAAAGTTTAAAAATTGTTAACAAACTTAGTGAAACTTATCAAATCATAAAATTTATAGCATATAAGGCACTATTAAGGAAATAAAGAATTTTGAAAATCTTATGAAATTTTATATATAAAATAGGGTCTATGATGTCGAGATGTCAAGAAGGAAATCGATTTAGACCCTCTAGATACAAAATTTGATATGAAATGGGGTATTTTAGGGGGTGGGAGGGGAGCGGGGAGGGGTGGAGGGGGTCTCGGTCGACCGGGAGACGGGGGAGGGGATGGGGGAGGGGATCTCGGGCGGAACAGATAGTAAATTAAACTCATATGAAATGTTTTCATAATATCGACTTGGAAAGTGACACTTTTCTAATTGATAGCGAGGAGATTTATAAAATTAGAAAAAAATGATAAACAAAATAATCTGTTTAATATTAAATATATAAATTAATATATTAATTGAACAAGCATTATTATTAATATTATTAATATTTTTATTATTGTTATAGAATATAAGTTTATTATTCTTACAGATAATGATATAAATAAATGATTTATATAAATATAACTATTTTATATAATGTAGAATAAAAATTAAAAGCATATGAATCTTAATTATGAATGCAAAATCAGAGTATATTTATTAGTATTTTACCTCATTTACTTTTTTATGTGTATTGCTGTATATTTTCTGGAGTTCATTTATGTGGTTTCCATTTTTTTATATTCTTAGACTTCTCTTGAGCTAAGCGACAATGTCTTTTTTTTATTATACTTTTCAGCTGAGTCATATAACCTCATTTGTGCTTCTTTGTTTCAAAATGTTTCCGAGCTCATCCTTTGCTCCTACGATTCCTCTATTACGGGTCTCTCAATTTAATTGCTACTCTGATCAACTTCTTCAAGGTCTTCCTTCTAAGCATCTGCCATCTTCGACTTGTCTTTTGAAGCCGCCTCAGCCATTTCGCCTACTCATTGTCAACCATGCAGCCTGTTCTGTAGTTGTTTTCGTTATCTTTTCTTCTCTCGTGCTATTCTGCCGCTACATCGTTAATAACACCCTACGTTTTTCTCCACCCCATTGAATTTTCACATGCTGGAGCTTGGCCTTTACATTGGTTTCTAAAGCAATTTAGTGAAACATTATTGTAAATGATAACAAGGAAGGATGAGGCGATATCAGGATACCAAGCGATTCTCAATATAATTATATGAGGAGTTGGAATCTCCGACTTAGACAACTGTCTTAAAGCGAAAGAAAATTGAGCATCCTTATTTTCGTGGACCACCATATGACATTGATAGAGCGCCTTTTGCACATTTCCTTGATGTATTTGTGATGCTAACGATTTATGCTAATGTATTTCATGAGAATCTCTCTTGCTTGTTGCTCCTTTCTTCAAGTGACCAGTGCGCTTTCCCCATGTGAGCGATGGCATGACCTTGGTGAATACTCTATTTGACTAGAGGAGCTCAACTGCGTGCTTCAGGATTACCAGGAATGCCTATTAAAGTATTTAGCGGCACATCCTCTATTATAGAGTGGCTTTCTGGCTTCTTTGACTTTATACTTCTTAAAACCATTCGTGAGTTGCTTTAAGTTCCAAAATATAATTGTCCAAGTGAGTGTCTAACTGCGAGTATTCGTATGCATGTACCCCGTCTAATGGAACAGCGAATGTAATCCTCTCAATCACTACTAATCTTTCAGTCCTAGCTTATAAACTAACAGTCTAAGCTCTAATGAATTTGCCACATCATGCTCTTTTAACTCAAAATACACTAAGGACAGCTTAGCATACGCTGTCGTTCTTGCAATAGACGACCATCTTATCAATGGGCCCTGCATATCCATTGATGCTTTGTGGCAGGCATGTGATGTTAAGCTCGTAATGGTGTTACAGTTATCGCAAATATATCGATGGCTCTACGACCCTCTTCCATTCCACCCATGCTTTAAAGGCTCCATGCTAGTAATATTGACTCAATGGTATCTTTCTGAAAACTTTTGGTAATGACAGTTTATTTCTTATCATTCTGGATTAGATTACTGTCTTTGGAAGGTCACCGTTTATAGAAGTGAGGTTTGATTCAATATCGTTTATAGACATGACAGGGTTAATTCTATTCTGTTTATTGATATAATCTATTTTCACTTTTAATTGTTTTATTTCGTTGTAAACTTAATCAAATAATATTAACCATTTATCAATTATTGTTGTATTTATTGAATTATTATAGATTAAATGTTATCTCTACTCTCATTTTTAACTTCATTCAATCAAGGTTTTACAATTAAAATATAAAATTTATTAAAAAAAACAAAAATTATTATTTTTAATGTATAATATTAAGTAAATTCATTAAAAATGGGGAAAATTGAATTTTAAAATTTTAACAGCCATGATTTATAATAACTCTGAGATATATTTAAAGCTTAGTGATTTAGAACTTAATCTGATCAATCTTAACTGCCTCTGATTAAAAAGCTCCATCGCAGTTTGCAAAATTCTTTCTAAAATTTCTATCTTTGATCTTTAAGTTGATCCCATAGTATACTCTGATTAGCCAATCGGTTTAAGCTTCTATCGAGTTCACATGCCTGCCACAAACTTCCATCATCCTTATAAGGTTCCAAAATAGTATGACCATCTTTTGCAATTCCAACTATCTACTTCTTCCATACTCTCCACACTTTTTTCGGAAAAATGTGAGTCTAGACTTTTTCTCACAATGTGAGACAATGTGAGACTTTATGAGACTGTCTCCCACAATGTGAGACTAATTGTGACTTTGTGCGACATTTTAGAACAGAAGTGGGACCGCTTTGGGCAAAGTGTGACTTTAAAGGGAGCAATTGAGAATTTGCCATTTTTTTGTTTTTCATCATGCTCTCTGTGACTCTAATTTCCCTGATTTGTCTCAATTTTAGATATGATTGTCATGCTTAATCTCTTGATTGCTATTATTTCAGAACAAATTACAGTGGTTTAGGGATTTTTAAGTTGATGCTATTTGGATTGAAAACATAAAAACTGTCGAAATTACTAACTATGATTCTAGAGATATCTTCAGGATATCTTAATTGGCAAAAACCAAAAATTTCAAAAATGGGATAAAGTAGCAGCAAGAGGAATAGTAACAACAATAGCAGCAGTAATAGCAATAGCAGAAATAAAATCATCATAAACCACAGTGTGCTTGAAATTCTAGAAAAAACCATAAATAGATTCATAAATTTCAAGATAAAATCATCAACATCAACATCAGCATCTTCATAAATTAAGCAAAAATCTAAGAAGCAAAATTAGGGAAATTCAAAAGAATCACAAGCACACTGTGGTTTATAATGACTTTATTGCTGCTATTGCTATTAATAATGCTATTGTTGCTACTATTCCTCTTGCTGCTACTTTAACCCATTTTTGAAAATTTTGGTTTTTGCCAAGGAAGATATCCTGAAGATATCTCGAAAATCATACTTAGTAATTTCGACAGTGTTCATGTTTTCAATCCAAATAGCATCAACTTAAAAATCCCTAAACCACTGTTGGAAGAAGTAGATAGTTGGAATTGCAAAAGATGGTCATACTATTTTGGAACCTTATAAGGATGATGGAAGTTTGTGGAAGGCATGTGAACTCGATAGAAGCTTAAACCGATTGGATAAGCAGAGAATACTATGGGATCAACTTAGATCAAAGATGGAAATTTCAGAGAGAATTTTGCAAACTGCGATGGAGCTTTTAAATCAGAGGCAGTTAAGATTGATCAGATTAAGTTCTAAATCACTAAGCTTTAAATATATCTCAGAGTTATTATAAATCATGGCTGTTAAAATTTTAAAATTCAATTTTCCCCATTTTTAATGAATTCACTTCATAATATGAATAATGTAATATTTATGAAGTATAATATTGTTTATAGATATTCAAATAATTAAATAAATGTTAAGGTAAAATAATGAAAATAAATTAAATAATTCTTAGAATTTTGAAATAAAATTAATTGATAATAAATTTGAAAAATTAATTATTTATTAGTCAAACTAATTTAATAATTGATAGAATTTCAAACATAAATATCATAGGAACTTATATTATAAATAATAAGAATGCTTTAATGAACTACATTTAATTAATAATAAAATATATGTTATTATAAAAATAACAAAATTGCCAAATATCATTTTTTTAAAAAAAAAACATCTCCAAACAAATGCATATGATAGAATATCAAATATAAATAGACATCATAATTTTTTCAATTATTGAAAGACATTTGGCAAAAGCATCTAAAAATATTATTAAATAAAGGCAGTTTTTAACTAGAAAAAGATATGCATAAAAAGATTTTGTTTAAAAAAAAAATAATTAAAGGACCTTAAAAATTCAATGAAATATATGATAACAAAGAGATTTGTTGTGTCGTTAGTAAATGAATTATTCTATTATAAGCAACTTCTTCAAAGAAATCTAGCTTATAAAGAAATTGGACACTAGAATTTTGGAATTAAACCATATATAATAAACATTGGGAAAAAATTGCTAAAGTGGTCAAAATAAGTATAAATTATTAAGTGCCAAGGGTTAATAAATAATAAATCACTTGTTTTCAAGACCCATTATAATGTCATACATCACATAAAAAAAGATTAATATAAATTGGAACTAGAAATCAAAATAAATATTATTACTTCTAAAAAAAATTAAGGAGCTGTTAAGAATTGACTAATACAAGAATATTATTGAAAATAATTTACTATAAATCAACATTAAACCAATACCTATATATGGAGATATCGATAAAAGAGATAACTATGGGGAAAAAGGAAAAATTAATGAAATTTTAAAGAGAGAAAATTAAAATTCAATTATATGAATAATTTTTTTAAATGCTTCCATAATAAAATTGCTACAATTCATAGAAATTTACTAATTAGATATTCTTATAAAAAAATAATGATTCGAGTAATAATCTTCAAATTATAATATCTAAATACTATCGTTAGAAATCATCGAGAAAAAAAGGTTTGAGGGATATCCAGAATAAAATATGTTGACGATATTAGATAGTCAAAAAATGTAAAAAATTAATAATTTAAATATATTTGCAAATATGATCAAAATGATAGTAAAAACCAAATTTGAAAAGTTTAGAAGAGTTAAAAATTTTTGAGAAATAACACTATTTATAAAAAGTTAATGTCAATATCCCAAATCTAGGTATATCTTCTCTCATCTACACAGAGCTTTAGACAACTCATCTAGATGTTGATAACTACAGATCATAGTTATTTTAGTTTATCTTTTTAACATGATTTCTTAGTATGTCACCAGATGAGTACTTTTAGAGATACCAATGCTAAAATCAAAGTAATGAGAACTTGACATGGACTTATGTTAAAACCAAACGTTTACAGAAAAGCGTCATTTCTTCTTTAACTGCTCTCCAAGGTATCTTCTATTCAAAATCCTAAAACCCATTCAGTAGTATGATTGAGTTTTTGATTGATAAAAGTATTCTATTAGTGCATACTTTATTAGGGTTTTAATAGGGTTTATATAGGGGTTAAATGTTTAAATATTAATAATTTAAGTGATTATATGGGAGGTTTGGGGTCAGTATATGACAGTGAG
>ARYC01021711.1:0-22838 GCA_000711775.1 Oxytricha trifallax
GACAACTAGCAGAGCATGGTAACTCTGAACCCCGATCTCGCAAAGAACTCTAAAGTCATGCAGAAAATACTTGAGAGTATTGGGAATAAAAAGAGAGCCAAGAATGCAGACAAAAACCCATTCTTAAAGAAGCGAGAGGCCAAGCTGGCCTGTAAGAAATTAGATGCTGTAAGCCTGTACTTTAATGATAACTTGAAGCCCAGGCAGATTGCCAAGAAGTTGAGGATAGGGGTAGACATGGTTTATAGGATAGTTGAGAAGTTCAAGCATGAGATTCAACACACGATTCATGAACCCAAGGCCTTGCAAAAAGTGGGTAGAAAAGGAGTTACTGATAACCCTCTCCTGCTTGATTCGATTCAAAGTTATTTGGAGCTGAATGGTATCTACCAGGTCACTGGTTAGAAGCTGCACAACTATCTCAGAGAGCTATCTGAAAATAACCCTGAGGCCTCAGCTCTCAAAGTGCCTTGCGTAGCAACCTTGAACAAGGTTTTGAAAGAGATATTCCATTTAAGATTTGGGAAGACCCAGGCTGCCAATACCAAGTATTGTGACCCCAGCTATAACGATAAAAGGCTGTGGATAAGTCGCCTGCTTTCGCTGTTCCTACTTGAGGATGCGGTGATCATTTCAGTGGATGAAAGCAACTTTAGGTCTGACTCGATGCCCCCAAAGTAGTGGGCTTTCAATATCAATGATATGTATCGACAAAGCAAAAGTCAATCACGACTGTAACAAACATCACCTGCTGGCAACCCCATTCTGGTGGGCGATTCCAAACTTTTGTATGGCCAATAACTGCTTGGTAGGTTTTAGGATTATAGTGCCAATGACTAGGAAGTGATTGGCGACTCTTCTTTACCAAATTTTAGGATAACCCTTATAAATATCCCCCCTGAGCCATCTAATCCTAAGTTGCAAAATTTTCCAATTTAAGCCGAAAAATCTCGAAAATCGCAAGTTGAAAGTGAGGCTTCAAAATCCTAAAAATCGTAAGCATTTCATCAAAATTCAATCAAAACTTTCATAGAAAAGCCTGGAACTTTTCAAGTAAAATTCAGCATAAGGGAGGTTAGGAATCTGAAAAATTAGAGGCCTCGATCTTGGGTAAGAGGACGCCTGCAAAATCAAAAAAAGTCTTGAAATCCAGCAGCCTGGGTTCTTCAAGTATTGATTCGAAGAACGTAATTTTCTTGGTTTTATATAGTTTAGAAAAATTCGAGATTTTAGGCCAGGACATCCTAATAATAAACTCCAGCTTATAAATCAAAAGCAACTCTGAAGAAAGATCTTTCCCCAATTCCTGAAGTGCCAGAGAGCCTGAACCAGTAGTTGAGCTTGACAAAATACTTTCAGAATTTCAGGATCGCAAGCTCGGTCAAGTCAGTGGTTTCGGAGGATCTGCCGGCGAAGAAATTGAGGAGTGGGTTCACTCCAGTCCTGGATCGAATTGCAAAGTTGAAGTTGTCAAGCTCGAGGAAGAAATCGGTGGACTTGGTGGGAGACAAACAAAAGGAGAATCGGTTTGGCATCACTCCTAAAAAGCTAAGGCTGTCCTAGAATGTGAGCAGCGCATCTATAGACCAACTCAGCGAGAGTCGAGGTAAGATTTGCTATTGATTGAAAATGGAAATATAGGCTTCAACTTGAAGGAAGAGAGCGAAAAGTATGAGCGTGATATACAGAGCATCCAAGACTACTTTGATGACAAACAGGAAGCCTCCAAGTTTAAAAGCATTGCAGAATACCAGAGTGAAATGAGCATCTAGGTAGCTATGGCATGAAGGTGAGGGAGCTTTCGATCTAGAAGAGCCCCAATAAGAGGCAGCAGTTCTCGATGTCATTTATAGCGGCCATATCTCAAGACCGAATCCTCTCAAGTCAAATCATAGAGGGCGCTTTCGACTCCTCCCTCTTCGAGAATTTCATCTATCATACCTTGCGAAGTGTGAGAACGGACAAAGATCTCAACTCTAAGTAGGTGGTACTCTTGATGGATAACGCTGTCATTCATAAGTATTCAGAGATGCTCGAGACAGCCAGGAAGTTCAAGGTGAATGTTCTATTCAATGCCGAGTATTCGCCCTGGTTGAATCCTATAGAGTAGCTCTTCTCGTTCGTCAAGAAGCAACTCAAAGTGGACACTGTAAACTCCAAGTAAGATAATCCCATCTAACATCTCTAGGCAGCAGCTCGTGAAGAGGGTCACTGAAATCGTACAGAGCTTAAGTGCAGAAGACATTCAAGGCATGTGGGTGTTCAGTATTAAAAAGTGGCTGCACACTCTGCGCTATGGATTTGTCTGATGATGTTTGTTACAGAAGCAATTTGTGTTGCTGAGCCTATTAAAGGGAATCCCCCTTTATAAAAGAGTAATTTATAATACAAGGCTATAATGATAATAAAAATAATCAATCATGGCAATTGCTATCGCACTTTCCCACTTTGTATTTGAGGCAATCTTGACATAAGCTTATGAAAGCAAGCAACCATTCCAACTGGATTCCGATCGTGCTTCTTTAGATGGAGGTCCACTCAATGCAGGATCTCTCTAATGTATTAGCATGCCAATCACCGCCCTTCCCATTTCAGCTTCTCAAACTGCGATGGATAATGCGAATGACCTTCATACATATGCCCATTACACTTATAAAACTCCTGTCTAATTAAGCTATGCACTCTATACACTTGGTAATCATACACTGCAAAAAGAACTAATAAAGGGCAATTTATATCATATTTATTCATAATTATCAAACACACTACACTTCAAACGAAAAGGGTTTAGGGGTTTTGAATTACTCATCGAAGGGGGTTTTGGGGTTTTGAAATATGGTCCAGGGGTTTCTGGGTTATGAAAATGCGTTTTTATATAATTAAGGGGTTTTGATTAATTGGTCAAAAGGGTTTAATATTAAAAGCGTACACATATTATTTATTTATTTATTTTTATTTTCACTTTTTCCCATTTCATTTATATTTTAACAATATTCTGCAATATTTAATGTCATAAATATTATTATAATTTCAATTCAAATCACTACTCTATGTTATTAAGTTTAGATTATACTTATAATAGATAATCAAACATACTTATGATCATATTATCAATTCAACATCCTAATCACTTTGAAAGAGGGAATAGGATATATTTATAGGAATAATAGTACAAATAGAATAGATACACAGTTATATGTTTAAGCCAAATATATAATTAAACAATATAATAAGAATCTAGAATCTTGAATTTAATTATTGCTAAATTATAATTATTCCCCATTTTTACTAAAATAATAATTAGTACTTTAAGTATATTAAAACGAGTCATTAAGTCATTATAACTGAGGAAGAATTTTACTCATAAAAGCATAAAAGGATAAGGTTTAATTAAAGTTTTTTAATTGCGATTAATTTAGGCCATCTTACTTTTGAAGGTAGACCCCTTTATATGTTTTATTCTCATAGTAAGTATTTTTTAATTTAATATTTACTCTACCTACTATTTTATAACCATTAGATTGTGGAATTATTTTTGACTTCAACATGAATGTATTGTTTTTAATTTTTCTTCTTAATTATTTATAATTTGTATATAAATAGATAATCAATCAATACTTAAATTATTTTATCATAAGTGAGATGCCAACATCTATTAATTTAATGTGCTATTGATTTATTTATCATAATCTTTAAATATGCTCCTATTTTCTCATATGTTCATTCAAAACCCCAAAACCCTTTCAGTAGTTTGATTGAGTTTTTGATTGATAAAAGTAGACTATTAGTGCATACTTTATTAGGGTTTTAAGAGGGTTTATGTAGGGTTTTAATGTTTGAATATTAGTATTTTAAGTGAGTAAATGAGAGGTTTGGGGTCAGTTTATGACAGTGATTATATAGATTTATTGTTTAAGTTGCGTTATGGATGTGATTAATATGGTGATCAACTCAGACCTATTCTTAATTATACGTCTATAGCAAGGCTACTTCATAAATCTCCTGCAACTGTGAGGTCTCACTGTCTATTAGCATTAAATTTAAAGAAATAGCAGCTTAATTCTAAGCCTAAAAGACCTCGAAAATTTTAGCAGCATCATATTGACTATCTTATTAATGATAAGACTCTTAAATACTGGGCTCATTTCTCTCTAGCCTAGAGGGCTGTGATGTTTCATCGCCAATTTCCTGAGCTTCACATATCTACTTTATCAATAGCTAACATATATAAAAATAACGGAATATCTTACAAGATAGTCAATCACATTAAGAGAGTGATTGACTTTAATGTTCCATTTTATAAGGATAATTTAAATTATATATTCGATTAAAAGCAGAGGGCTATTACTAATAATATTAAGTTCATACACGCTGATGAGGCAGTATTCACGTTTAATACCTTCATATCAAGGTCTTGGTATAAAAGATATAGCAACATTGAAGTATATGATTAAAAGGTTAAGGTTTAAACTCATGCAATTCTTGGTGGAATAAGCGAAGATAATGGCCTCGAGACTTATGTTATCCACCCTCGCTCAATAAAGACCGAATAATACATAAAGTTCTTATAATAACTCAGAGATAAGTACGCCGACTAAGAGATTATTCTGTTTGTAGATAACTTATCTGTCCATAAAACTAAAGACACAAGGAAGGAATATGAAAGGCTAAACATAACACCTGTATTTAATGTTCCCTACAGTCCTCAGTTCAATGGTATTGAATTATATTGGGGGTTATTGAAAGGTCATTATAAGAAATTGCTACTCTATCACTTGATGCACGACTTAAAGATAGATACAGTAGATTTTATTAAGAGTGCTGCTAAGAGAGTCAGCGATGATAAAGCTAAAGTATGCGCAAGAGAAGGGAGATTTTGTGTTTATAAATAAGTTTTAGATTTAAACGAATGAATAAGTTCACATATTAAATTTTCCCGTAAAGGGATTTGGCTTCTCTTTCTTTTCTTCCTCTTAAGGCTTGCTTGGGCCCATGTTTCTTCTCTTAGTGCCAGCTCCTGCATCTATGTTCATCTCTTCTGGCTTTTATAAATCTTTGAAGAGTCTCTTACTCAATTCATGTTTTACTTGAGACTTTCTCTCTCTGTTTAATTTGCTGCGCTCTTTCATCAAGTATATAGCAGTACCAGGTTTTTCTATAAAGTTAGAAGACTAAGCTTACTTGAGATGAAAGGATGCTTTTGAAGTTCCTACAGCCAGGTATCACTTATCCTAATACCTTGCTTCTCTTTTTCTTCAGGAGAGATGCTGTAGCGTTTCTTATGAGCTTCTTAAATAACTTCATTTAAGTACTCAGGTTTCAGAGTTGCAAAGAACATCAAAGAAGAAGTTTCTCTCTGGCAACTTATTAGAGAGCTGTAGCTTTGATGGAAGGTAGAGAGCTACGTCCGGATCACTCATAGCATCGTCATATAGGTTTGTCACTGATATTTCAGGGTAGTTAGGTATCTCGATCATTCTGATTTCATTAGACTTAAAAGCTTTTTTCTCTTCACTTAACAATGCTTTTAAGAATGATATTTTTGTTCCCTCCTGTGTTGGCAAGAACAATCCAACTATGGTTAATAAGTTAGTTATAAGTGAAAACTTACCTTGCTATACCAAGTATCTGTAAAGATCTTCTTTACTTCTGAATTTTCCTATTAAATCTTGAGATTAAATTCTCTTCATTGCATCATTCATAGACTCCATCTTGCTTCCAGTTTCTATAAATGTTAATAAAATTTAAAATTATGGATATCCATTCTAAACTTACTAAAATTTTACTAGTAAATAGGGAGATCCACTTGGAGGTCAACCTGAATCAAATAAATAGATAAAGATGGAGGAACTTTCTCCAAGTTTCAAAGTTTGACTTCCATTTTTATCAAACTTTCTCCATAAATTGCTCCTAATAATAATTAATTTAATTAGGTGGTGCTCCTAATTTATTTAAAACTTAATTAGGAGGTTAAATTAAAGTTCAAAACCGTATTAGGTGGTGCATTAAAAAAATTAAATTTTAAAACTTCCCCTCCTAAATTTACGAGAACATATTTAGGAGCACGACCTAACTCCCCAAAACACATTTAGGTGCATTTTAATTTATAAAATGGATGAAATAATATATAAATTATCTCAAAATTTTAGAAATATAAAACTAATGTCTCTCACTCTGTTCCCATTAAACCTCTCTAAACCTTTGAGGATATGCTCTTACTTGTATATAAAGGTAGAATTTAAACAGCTTATATAATTATTAATAGTATTTATAAAATGAGCGGCAACTTACTAAGAAAAGCGGCATTACTTGGCATTAGCCAGCAAAAACTTTCCTTCATGAATCAAAAGAAAATTGAGACTTGTGATGCATTTACCTAGTACGAACCTGAAATTCTCTAACCTTAGGTCTCAGACTTTGAATAACAATTCAGTTGTTAAATAGAAATGCAGAGCTAAGAAATTCAATGCGAAGTTCCAATAAAAATGGTTGAAGAAGATGAAGAGAAAAAAGAAATTAAAGCATTACATTTATGTGAAGAGTGTGAGAAGAACTTCACTTATAAATCTGCTCTTAAGCGTCATATCTTAGAGTAGCATTCTAACAAGCCAAAGCTCTATCTTAAGCATGATAAGATAGATGGAAAATACTTTTGCCCTTATTACAATAAACAATATAACCATTCAAGAGATTTAAAAGTTCACCTATAAAACCATCATGGCAAGAAGTTTGAAGTCATAGATCCCGAGACTCGTGAGGTCTTCCTTCAAAAAAGAAAGCCAAGAGACCCTTTAGAATCCTTGGAACAAAGAGTTAAGAAAGAAAATAAGCTTATTAAAGCAGTGAGAAATCTCCCAGCTTCTGAGATAGTGAAAATCATTCTGAAGATACAAGCACTAAAGCTTCCAATTTTAAATGTAATTGACCTTAAAGAATGTAAGGAAAGTTATCTTATACTCGAGGACAAGTTTGAGAAAAAGGTCATAACTGATAAGCAGTTCGCATACAAGATTTATCCATTCAACTACTTTAAATGCGATGACAAGTATCAAATGGAATTTGTCAATGAGTACTAAGCTCTTACTAAAGCAAGGGATAGACAGTGCAGATTTATAATTAAGCTCGATGCAATACTGCTTGCTCAAGATCATGTTGCTTTTCGCCTCCCTCTATATTAAATGACTTTAAGAGACTACATTTAAGATTAAAGAGTTCCAAAGTAGCTACCTCTTATTCTTACAAATGTTTGCAAAGGCATAGAAGAGCTGCACACTTTAGGGTATGTTCATAGAGACTTGAAGCCTGAGAATATAATGCTTGACTTTTCACCTCTCAGAGTAGTAATAATTGATTTCAATAGATCTTAAAGAGTTGAAGCTTCAGGACTTGGCAACGTTTATGGTACTCCTGAATACTTTCCAGAAAGGGAGGACTGGAGAGATGGTGATATTAAGTGGGATGTATGGGCTCTAGCAGCAATTATTGCTGAATGCGATATGCAAAGAAATGATTACTATAGCTGTAAGAGAGAGAAAGATTCAAAGCAGAGAATACAGCTAATATCTAGACTAGAATAAGATAAAAGGTAAAATGAAAGATATGGCTGAGCAGATTATCTTAAGACCAAACCACAGAGCAGAGCAAACAATAGACTAAATGATCAACTGGATAGGAGATATCAAATTTAGAAAATTAGCACATGATGCCAAGGTATAGTTTGAGTGAATAGTAAAAATAAAACCTCTCTAATACACACTACTATACATTACATTTAAACATTAAACCCCTACATAAACCCTATTAAAACCCTAATAAAGTATGCACTAATAGTCTACTTTTATCAATCAAAAACTCAATCAAACTACTGAAAGGGTTTTGGGGTTTTGATTATGATTTAGTTAACCTTTTACATTTAATGTGAATATTAATTAAAAATATTTAACATAGGTTTTTTCCCCAAAATTAAAATAAATGCACATAAAATTAATTAATAAAATAGAGAGAAAAAATTATTGCAAAATGACAGAAATAGAGTTGAAGGAAAAATACGATTTATTATTCAAATATATCATCATAGGAGACACTAGTGTGGGAAAATCTTGCATCCTTCACAAGTATCTCAGAAATAAGTGTAAGACCATGCAGGATAAATACTTCTAGTATCATATACTAAATATCAAATTAATAAAGATGTTATTCTTATTTACTCTCCTCATTCATATTTGTAATCTGGCATAATATTTGTTCTGGTACTCATAGTTACTCTTTTATTATTTCATTTCAAGCAATCTATTTAATTAAAATAACTTGAAATTATAGTCAACTCAAATTCTAAGCATACAATTGGAGTGGAATTCGGGATGATGTACCTTCGTGTTAATGATTAAATCATCAAAATTAAAAAATGGGATACTGCAGGACAAGAGCGATATAAATCTGTCTATTTCAGGGGCAGCCTTGGAGTTATCATTGTTTATGATGTTACAAAGTAGGTTTCTTATTTTTGTGGAATAATTATAAAGTTTCATTAAATCTATTGATACAGTAAAGAATCATGATATCAATTAACTTCTGAATTTACTAATCATTATCCATAGTTTAGAATCGTATCAGCATGTGTAGTCTTGGCTAAACGAAGCCAGATAATATTCACGCTAAGAGGCTACTTTCATACTAGTCGGAAATAAAAAAGATTAAGAATCGAGTAGGGTCGTTGAAATGACAGATGCAGCTAAATTTGCTTAAGAACATGGTAATTTTTATTCCCCATTATCACGTTTACTTATATCCCATTTTGAGTATTTTCCTTAAATGTTTTTATTTAGAATGCCTATTTATTGAGACATCAGCATTGAATGGTGATAATGTAGAAGAAGTTTTCAATAAAATGACTCACACAATAATTTACAAAATAGAGAGTGGGGAAATACCTGATGACTTAATAGTGAATAATAAAAAGTCTTCCAATATAATTGTGGATTCTTAAAGAGTAGATCCAAGTAAGAAACCAGCTGGATAGTTATGCTGTTGAAAATAAATTCAGTATTTGAATGAAAGGAGTGTATTAATATTGTTGAGATAAAGTTTGATTAAAGGGTTAATTTTATCATTAAATTTTTTATTATTCTTTTAAATATTATAATTTGATTAAAATGTCTAAACAACTAACTTTAAATCAACTGATATAATTAAGAGCTTTAGGGGCTGAAGTTTTAAGTTTAATTGCTGCTGGAGAGCGATAGGCTAATTATCTTAATATTTATTTTATATAAAATATCAAATAATATTTAATTTGGCTAAAATAATTAGGAAAGTAACCTTCGAATAGCCTGATTTCAGAGCTTATAGCATATTCAGCTAAATTTCAAAATCAAGTCTGAGTCATAACGCAAACTCTTAATAATTTGAATCAATAAAAAGCTAAACACTATTACTCGAAAATGAAAACAATCTATCAATTCTCTAGAAATAAATTGCAGATGACAAATCACATATTTTAAATGAATTGGTGATTGATGATAAATCACTATTTTATTTCTTCAAGAAAGCATTTCAACCAGAAATATTGGAAAGTGACATTTTAGATAGTGAGAGCAAATTTCTCATTAAAATTATAGATGCCTAAAATTCAGGAACAGTTCAATATGAAGAGTAAGTAACAGCAATTTGATGTAATTTTTATACTTTATTCATTCATTTTAAGTGTACCAGATCTAATTATTTCTAATAAATAAATAAAGAGATTGAGTTTTAATAATTTTTATCTTTCAAAAAGAGACTTACAACCCCAAAAATTATTTTTTTATATATAGTCCAACTCACAAAATAATAAAATTATTGTATAGTTTTTTATCATATATATTGCCAAGAACTAAGAAGAAATTATCCAAAAATATACTTTAAAAAGTGAGAAGCATTTAAATCCTTCAAGTTAGAAATCCTATGATACAATATGCTCGATTGGAAGGTTGTTTGAAAAAGAAGTTGAGATTTTAAGATTGATTTAATCTCAAAATAAAAGGTATCAGGGAAAATATAAAAACTAGCTATAAATTAGTGATTTATTCTCCGCTATGGATCTTAAATGTACTGGAAGATTGACTAAAAAACAGTAAATATTAATTAGTTAATTTCTTAATCCATTTCCTTTAGAATGAGATAGCTAATAGAAATTAATGGAGGATATCAAGTTCAAGATATTGATATTTTAGCTATTATGAGACGCTTAGACACCGACAATGATGGTGAAAATTCGTTTTCAGATTTCTTTCAAAATATACTTCCCTACTTTTTATTCACTCAACCAGAATTAACCAAAACACAAAAACGCACAAAATCTCAAGCTGATTAAAGTTTGATCAATAGGTCTAATGTAGGAGCTTAAATTCAGAATGCATCATCAACAACAACAGTAAGTATTAAACAAATAATTAAGTCAGTTAATTAGAGAAATACTGGAATATAAAAACTTAGAGTTTAGTAGCAGCCAATAACAGAATAAATTTATGAAGATTTCATGCAAAAATAGAATTGAGATTTTATTTAGGAAAATCGTAAGTGCCAGAAGGTAACAGTACTTAATAAAACAAGATAATCAAGATTTAATGCTTCTTAAGAAAGCAAATTTTAAGATATTACGAATCATACTATGCAAACTGATAATGATAGAGAAACACCAATAAAAGTATAGCAAAATCTTTTAAAAATGTCAGAATTCCCGGAAAAATCATAAAAAATAAATAGAATAATAGTTCGATTTTACCTCACTCAATAAATTAAAACGGCGATATAGTTTTTTTTATTTAATTTATTATTTTACTCAAAAATAGGGTCGCATTATTAAACAGTTCAAATACATGATTCATCTCCATCAATTATTAATATAACTACTTAAGAAGTAGGAATTCATAGACAACAATAATTCAGCAATAGTTTTTACCTAGATAAGAGACCAGATCATTCTCCTTTGATTTACTAAACAGCAATAAATCAAAGTATGAGTAAGACTCCTTATTCTAATCAAAACACCATTTATTAATTTTACTATTAGTAAATATCGTATTTAAGAAATAAGATGTGCATATAATTAAATTAATCAGAGCAATTTAAGTTCAGGCACTAAAGTTCAACTTCATCCCAGCATTTTGTTACTGGAATAATCTTACTTTCAATCTCTAGATCTAGACACTTACTTTAACAAATCCCAGCTAAATTTGATGCCAAATAGTTATTTATAAGAAAATAGTTAATTCAATGAAACAAACCATAATCGATATGACTAAGGTGGAGATATAAATGTATCCATTCATGAGATTAAACTGTTTTAGAATCGCAGAATGTCTAATGAAGCATCCTATCAATATTTATAAATGTAAAAATACAATAATTTTTGATAAAATAAGTTGGATAGTTTTAGATTTAGTTTTTATATAAAGTATTAAGCTAAAAATAAAAGATATACGCAATATTCAGGTTATGAGGGGTAAAGCACTGAGCAGCAATATGTTCAAAATTAAATTTAAAATATGAGTCCTATTAATCCAAGAAACAGAAAGTCATAAGTATATTTGCCTCCTATTCTAATGAAGTTCTATCATGATTAAATAATTAGCATTTGTATCTGTTATATAGATATTATCAGGGGATAAGAATACATTTTAATTAGGATCAGAATTTATTTTTACTATAATTTGATTGTGTGGACTTTGACAGGTTAATAGAAATAGATAAGTAAGAATTAGTTCTTTAGCAAGATTACAATATTTACTTACTCTATCGATTATTCACTGGGGGTACTGGAAATTTATCACTGTAAATATTGAAAGATTTGTTGGGCTCCCATTTTGATCTCAATTTCAACTATGAGGAGATCAGATAGGCTATATCCTTAATAAATTTGGGAACTATCATGTTTTATTAAATTTCAAAAATCTTGTGAAAATTAGATTTATTTGAAATATCAAGATAGTTGCCCCAAATAGGGAATGATCAGAATATTCGCTATAGTGACTTTATTATATTACTACTTCCTAAAAATTCAGAATTCACTTAATATGTCAATAGAAAGAATAAGCAAGACTTTATGACTTCTCTTTTTTATATATAAGAACATTTTAACATTTTAAAAATAGATTCTGATTAAGTTAATTTTTTAATTAACTTAACTATTTTCCTCAAATTATGTCTTTAAATTAAATAAAATCTTATAAAAGCTCCTTAACATAGTATTTAGACCAAGAAGAAGATCTAATGCGATAAGGTATTTCAAAAGCAACGCCTCTAAAGTTGCGAAAGCTTTTTGAAGATATAATAGTCCTTGAAAATGAATTGGAAAAATTAAGAATCAGAATGACAAGAGAAATAGGAGATAGGGATTTATAACAGATATTTAGAGGACTTGAAAGGGGATAGAAGGGCCATGCTTTAATTGATGATTATTTGGAATTTTTCAAATTGAACTATAATGGGGAACTGCCTTTCTCTTCTGACGATATCCACTTTAAATCTATTTGATTTTCTTTAAAAAATTAGGTAATACTTATAACATACAAGTTAATTATACTTGTTCAAAAGGCATGATAGATATAGGTGTGGGAAGGTATTGGAAGTAGATTTTATCAAAGAAATTGTACCTTATATTCAATTTTGAAATATTAATAAATTCAATTAACATTTGCTGCATTCGCCAAATTTAGGTATGAAACTACTTAGATTATAATGGTAATGAGGAATTATTTATATAATGATTAAGGGTAAATACCTGTAAAAAGTTTTAAATAAAACCCACCAGTCTCAGATCCCAATCTGTTGTAGAGAGTGTGCGATCTGCCTCTGAAAGATACCATAGTATAACTTCGCTTGAAAAACCTGACGAAGACTCAACCGTGGTAAAGTCCATGACAGGTGATGAAAAACGGTTAATTGTCGTCATTCTTATATCCATTTGTTTTATTTGGACTCTCTATGGAAACATTTAAGTAATAAAACCTTATTATTTAGGTTTTAGAGTTGAGAATATATGATAATTCATTTTCACAATATAGAAGAATTTTAAATATAATTGATGTTTGCTACTTTTTATCCAACATTTAGACTTTAACATCACAAATCAATATCTGACACTTAAGTAGGCATAGTCCTAGCGTAATCTAATTTTATAATGTGAACTTTATTTTAGGATATTTGAATTTGGAGTGCTAATCACTTCCTCCCTGATATGAATGTCTCACTCAAAAGTTGGCAGGAAAAATTTTATTATAATAGGATACATATGTTGTATTCTTGCTTCAACAAGCTTTGGACTTCTAGTTCACATTTAAAATGAGTGAAAACTTCACTTTTTTCTTTTAAGTTCTATTATTGTAGGAATACATTCGAATTGGTGAAATTAATTAAATATTTAATAAATCAAAATATTGGCAGTTAAAGTTGGCCAATTTGAACGATCTAGGGCTCATTTGATAGAGAATTCAAAATTAGCTGGACTTTACCATTGGTTGTACAATTTTATGGCATCCCTGGAGCGAGTTAACTCAACTTTAATTGGAGAGTATAATTTAATGAATTTAGAGGCATCCAATAAAAATGGAGTTAACTCGCTCAAGGAATGAGATAATAAAGTACCGCCAATAACAAAGTCCAGCTAATTTTGAATTCTCTATCGAATGAGCCCTAGATCGTTCAAATTGGCCAACTTTAACTGCCAATATTTTGATTTATTATATATTTAAATTTAATTAATTTCCCCAATTCGAATGTATTCCTACAATAATAGTGTTACTTTTTTATTGTTTCTATTTTTCTAAGAATTCTCTAAGGATTTGGTGTCGCCTGTATTAGTAATTAAGACCCAGAAAATCATTAATGTGGTTATATTTATTTTTTTAGGAAAAGTGCATTAACTTAACAGAGTATTTTTAATTTTTACCAAATTTTCATTAATTTATTATAATATAAGTATTAATTTGTTATAATAATTTGAAAAATGGCATTTTGTATTTTTATGGTTTTGGATGCTTGTAAGATTTATATTATTTTAAAAATCTAATTTTAATTAATTGAATATAGGTCTCTCCCTAGTATCTTCAGAATACCCAACAAAAAGAGAATAATTCTATGGATATAATGAATCAGCTCTGGGCACAGGTTTAATGCTGGGTCCTGTTATAGGTCAAGCGTTATGTACAGCTGTAGATTTTGAATATACATTCTACTGTACTTCCGGCATACTATGCATGCCTTTGCTTTTGGTGATATTTCTGATACCTAACAAAATGAATCTCTCAAATGAGGACAGAGCAGGCAGTATGACCTCCTCTAAAAGATTGTAAAATTAAAAAAAGTTACTTTGAAAATGCTTCTCAAAAATAAAAGAGTCATGATGGCAAGCACATCCTCCAGTTTCGCTATGATATTCATGCTGTTCTATGATACTATTCTATCTGACCGACTTATAGAAGTCAGCCTAGATAAGAATCTTGTCGGTAAGAGATGATATGAAATTTATGTTTTTATTTTAGGATACTTATTTGCTCTCATTTGTCTAGTCTACATTAATAAATAAATTAATGCTATAAATATTTTTACATTCTAAGCGCCCCAATTGTTGGCCATTTTAGTTAAAAAAAATCAATAAAATGTATATTGCATAAGCAGCTTTCATTTTTGCTTCAATATCCCTATTTTTCTTTGGACCATCTAAACTATTGCATTTCCCTGAGTAAGATTCATGAGTTTTTAATTTTTTACTTTTAGTAGTCTAACTTTTATGATAACTGGAATGGTCCTCTTAGGGTTCTCATGCTCTCTTATATTTGTGCCACTCCTTCCAGAAATAATCGAAGCAGTATAAGAAAAAGAAAATATTGGTGAAAATAATGAACTTAATGATAAGGCATCGAGTTTATTCAACATGTCCCATGCAATTGGATGCTTGATTGCACCAATACTTGGTGGAGCATTTAATGATAACTTTAAATACCGAAGTACTTGCGATATTTTTGCAGTGTCAGCTGCTACCTTTGCTGTTATATATTTGTTCATAAATCTACTGCCAAATGTCTTGGAAAGTAGAAAGAAAAAGGTTTACATGGCTAAGTATTAAGGAATCGTGAAGAAAGATAAGCTTAGCATGAATTTTTATGATTCAAGTGCTATGGTTATGTAAACATAATGTAACAAACTTATTTCATTTAATATAATAATTAATGTAAGAGCAAACAATTGCAAGTTAGCTATGATCATCGAAATTAGCAACATACTATGACAAGAGCTATGAATCAGAAAAATGAGGATTTTTGGCAAAAATCAAACTGACTGGAGGGGACACTTCGATTATGATTGGTGCTGATGGAACAGCACTGCCACCTTAACTAGTTGGAATGAATAGCTCAAACTTTGTAAAGTCTTTTGATCTAAAAGATAAAGCAGGCAGTCCTGTCAACTATCATAAGAATTTATTTTATCATTAATTCTCATATTCAAATCACGTTTGCTAAAAAATTTCTGAGGATATTACGAGCGATGACTCTATAGACATAAAAGCTAAGTATTAAAACACTAAATGAAAAAAAGTAATTAAATCAAATATATCAACATAATATTCTGAAGAAAGATTAAAAATCTTGTCTCTTAAAAAGCATTTTTTGAATTTTCATTATGAATGTGGGAATTTTAAAGACAATAAAGAAACTGAGATTAACTACTAATAATGATGTAAATAATGAAAAAGTGCTCTCGGTTATCTGATAAAAATTTCTGGTGAATTATATTTACAATAAGTTAAGTGATTTTATTGCTATTAAATTTTCTAAAACCAAATTTAATAATTCATACTTGTCATTGCATTTTATTAAATTAAAAGTTATTATCATTTATAAGTTTTATATTATTGTTTCTTTTTAACCAATAAATAAGACAAAACCTAATATATACTTAACTTTTTATACTATTGTCAATAAAATGCTTATAAATTAATTTGAAGCATTTTAGGTTATTTCTTATGTTTCTATTGTTACTACTGCTGCTAGTTTGGCTACTGCTAAATTTACTTTTAGCTTTGGTTCTACATCTGTTGTTGTTATTTTTGAGGCTTCTACTACTGTTCGGGCATTCCCATGTTTTACTAACCTCTAAAACATATGATTAAAATTAAAACATTTAAAAATTGTTCAAATCTTCCCAGAGAATGTGAAAGTATTGTCATCATAAAATTATTTGAAAGTTAGATTTAAATTTAGGGGTGTACTTACGGTGAGTTATCATAGAATTAATATTATCTAAATATTTATATAAAATAAAGAAACCTTGAGGAGGCATCATCTGTTAGTTAGGGTAGTTGTACAAATTTAGTTAAAATTAAAAAACCTTAGTTAAATAAAAAATATAATGTTAAGAATGTACATTAGAATATTTTGCATCATATTAGGGTATTGACCATTTAGTGGCATTTAGTAGAGCTGATTAGGGGGAGGTAGCTGCTAATGCTACAATTAAATTTTGTAAAGATTAGCTCTGCTTGAATCCAAATCATTAAACATAAATAAAAAGTTAATGAGAAATCTGGGCCATTGTGTTTCTGAATTTTACCTCCAGGTCCATTTCTTTTGTGCTCAGATTTTTTGTAATATCTCTTACTTAGTAATAAAATAATTAAAAATTATATTTTCATATCTTTATATAATCTCTTATAAATAAAGTAATTCGAGAGATAAATAAAATCTTATTATTTTATTAGTTTTAAAAATTAAGAACTTCTTCCTTTAAAATAGAATTTAACATATTTAAAAAAGATAGTCCCCTTTCTAAAAATTTTAGAGAACATTTAATTTAATTTTTTAATACATTCAATTTTTTATTATAAAAGCAATCATCCAAGCTATTATTTTGATAAAAGCAGATAAACTAATCTTTAAATTAGACAAGATTATCAAAAATGGAACAGAGACATTGTCAAAATAAAACTGTTAAGCAAAATAATAAACATTAATAAATGATAGTCTATTTTAAAGTAATGTCATCTATAAAATATAGATAAAAAAATAATTCTTAATATCTTATAGACACAACTGTAATAGATGTCGAAGCACAAAGTCCATAAGAATATCAAAATATAACATATGACACCTGGCACATTAATCAAGAACAAGATAAGCTTGGATTTAATCAGCATGATTATTAAGCCAATGATCAAAGCCAGAGCGAGCAGCAATTAAATTGATGTAGTGACTATTCGGACTGTGGAGACTACTTAGCGAAATGAATAATCTTCCTTCTTTACTTTCATTGCAATGAACATACAATAAAGTTAAGTTTATTAATTTAAAATTAATTCAGATTTTATTCATATTAAACACTATTTCTATACTTGAGTTTAGAATTCTAATTGTCAATTTAAATAAACATAACACATCGAACGAAATAAACCAGAGCAACAAGAATTATCGGTAAACTAAATATATATATATATACCTTTATAAGCAACATTTCATTCTATATTGTTAACCTTTTTCCTAGTTTACAGCAAGTAAGAAATTTAGTGAGGCTTTGAGAAGATTGTCAATTTGTCAAGAGTGAGTCCTTCCAAGTCAATTTTGTTATCGAGTATATATTTGGCGATGTCCTCATAAACTTACTCGATATTGGATTTGGCTCAAGTTATTATTATGCAGTTTACTATGTGGCAGATCAAACCCAGTATGTCAGTTATGAAAATGAATCTATTTATATTCATAAGTATAGATGATTTTGCTGTGGATGATTAAATTTATGAGTATGTTTTATAAAATGAGGATTACTCCTATTTTGAGTTTGCAACAGCAACAACAAGTTTCTCCCATCTAATAATATATATTTCAATATTTATGGTTTATTATATAAATTATAAATATTTTATTGGCAATCTAGTGATTAACTTAAATTAATTTATTTAATCTGAAATTATAAATAGAACTGCTTCTTCATTTCAAATTATATCAATTAACATGATGATTAATATTTATTATCTTAATTCGCTTTTCTTTATATCAATACCAGTAAAATGCAAAATAGATTTTATGAAAATAAATATGATTTGTCATGATTATTTTTCGTCAGGAAGAAGAACACTGATAAATGTTGTGAGTATTAAAAATTATAATAATTTATTAAAACCAATCCAAAAGGGAAACTTCTAAATTTACATTGAAAACTTTATATGTTTAAAGCTCTGCACTTAATGAAGAACAAGCTCACAAAGCTTGCTCCAAGAACAATCATTATTTTATAAAAAACATTTTAACCCTTTCATATTTAAATATCATCATAGTTTAATGAAGCTGGTAAAATGTATTAATGCTTAATTAGAGGATTAAAATGGAATGCTTATAAAGAGGCTTTAGAAAATAAAGTCATTCAATAAATATTGAATGATGACCCAAGCATCTAGAAAATTCTTAAGTAGCCCAGTCTAGGCAGGTCCTGGCTATGGAGCTATGGCTCTTCTCGGTATGGGCACAGCAGATTTGGGATATCTTATGTACAGAGGATATCAAATGAGAACTGAGAGACTACTTAACAGAAATTCTCCATAGATGCACTTATTTAACCCAATCGTTCAAGATAGGATCAGAAAGACCCTCCTCATGTACTTCGGTGGTGGTCTTGCCTTAACTGGAGGACTCGTAAACTTGCGCTTAAAATTATTATATTATCAAGTATGGAGCTATGACAAATTCAATATTTTAATTTAGGTGTCTTCAGATACAGTCTTTTTGCTCTAAATCATCTATGGATGCTATTTTTAGGCTCTTTAGATGTATGATTGGAACTTTTATGACTGACTACGATAGACAATTCGCTCTCAAGACCTTGTTCTGGGGAGGTTTCATGGCTGCAACTGGTCCTAGTATGATCCCACTCATTCGAATAGCCGGTATGTCAATAGTTTATGATGCTATGTATGCTATAGGTGCCACAGTTGGCGGTCTCAGTTTAGTTGCCTACAATCCTTAATTAAATCAATAAATTTCTATTTCAATATTTGGATAAGAATTGAATGCCCCGAGCGAGCAATTCTTGATGTGGGGTGGTGCCCTTGGTATGGGCTGTGCAGGCATGACGGGAATTGGTATTGCTTTATAAAAATTTACATTAATAAAATCAAAACTATTATAGTTTAAAGTAGATAATAATAAATAATTGCTTCAATGCTCTGGCCAAGCCCTGCTCTGTATAACTTGTGGCTTTATGGAAGCCTTGCTCTCTTCAGTGCCTTTGTTCTCTATGACACTTAAAAGATTATTCAAAATGCCAAGTCTAAGATTAAATAAACCAAATCTTTATATAATTAATAAAGAATTATAATATGTCTGCATGAGATCATAATTCATGTGATGTCTGTTTTATTAATAGATAGTATGCTATAATTTAATTACTATATTTTACTACCCTATTTCAGAGAGCATTCACATTTACTTGGACACCATTATTCTCTTCGAGAGATTCATGATCATCTTCAAGAACAACAAGAAGAAGTGAGAGCACTTAATAAATTGAGGGATTGTTCCTCTTAATAACTAAATAAATAAGTATACAAGTATTATTTAAATAGAGATAGTATTCACTCGCTCGTTTAGAGGAAGATTATTGTTTAATTTTTCATAAAACTTAACCCTTCATTCTATTTATTCAAGTAAAACTTAAGTTTAAAATGTCTTAAATTAACTTAAATTATTAAATCAATTACTTATCATCTAAATCTGTTTAATATACTTAGTCTATAGGTTAATAACTATAATTAACGGGCATTTAATCTAAAATAAAATTTTAATAAAAAACACTCTTTATAATATTTTTGTTCAAGGAGATTTTCCTTAATTTCCACTTATTAAAATTGGGATTCTATGATAAGCAATTTTTCAGCGATAATAGTTATGCTAACAAAATCAATTTTTATTATTACTCTTAAAAAACCTTATTACTGCAAATTTAATATTTTATATTCCTTAGTAATACTTAATTATAGCATTCAAATAAATTTAATAAAATAGAGCTATTTTATTTTTATTTCAAAAATTATAATAAAATAATTTTATTCATAAATCTCACTTTATAAATATAATTTTTCCTTAATTCTCCCTTTATATATGACAAAAATCTTGCTTGTTATAATTCAAGAATTGATTTTAGGTTACTATTTATGACAAAAACAAAGTACACAATTTGAAATAAACGAAAAATTACAAACTATATTATGCTTTATTTTCTTTAAATTGGTTTAAAATGGAAATATATTTTTATGCACTTGCTATTTATTAAAGTCCAAAAATGAAGATGATTTTAATGAATGATCAAATTTCTCTTTCTTTTAAAGTATATTATTTAATCTATAACCATTATTTGGTCAAATAAATATCTTATGGCATATGAATAAATTATTTAAGTGTCTCTTACTCAATCATCTTTCTCCTCATTTATATATGTATTCTTAGTAGCCCTGGACCACCATAACTGTGTCTATTTAAGGCGTAAAAAGCATTATAAGATTTATTTAAGTCAGTGAAATGTGAGGCGTCAAAACTTTTACTCCCAAGGCCACCACGTAAATCATAATTTCGCATAGTGTTGCTGCTTTAATTCATGAAAACATCTTGGTTTGTGAAGTTATGGTTATTTATATATAAAACAGAATTATCAGATAAATTTTTATAAACGCCTTTTGATAAATTGAATATAGCAAATATTACACCTGAAACACTTCCTAATAAAAATACATAATGAATAAGTTATTTGTGTATCTATTGAGAATAGGCATTTTCTGTTTATATTCCTTACTTTGCAACAACTTGTCAACTTCTTGCAAAGTAAATTTCTTTGATTGTTCCTAATACTTCTATCTGCTTATTGGCTGTGCGAATCAAACTTTTCTCTCTCTTGTCACATATTGGCCTGTGGAATGCTCATAGAATCGCTGTTTTAGTTTTATAGCTATAGCCAGAATAAGGGTGGAGAGAAGCAAAATGCTGAGATAGTGTTATTTTGTCAGTTCTCTAGGCACCTCTGATTCCTTACTGTAAATTCGCATTGAATTATGTTGATAGGTATAGAATTTTATAATGATAAATAGGTTAATGACTTTATCTGATTAGTTACTTACGACAAATTGAATTGAGAAAGCTTGGCAAGGTTTAGCTATGATAGCAAAGTCATCGAAATCATCATATACTAAGTTCATAAATATAAGTTTATAAACTTCTATTTTTTAAAAATATAGAGTATCTCTAAATGTAAATCAATAAATTTAAATATAAGTGGAGGGAAATTATGCTTTGTTGCTGTAAGGAAAATTAGACATTTTAGTTTAATTTTTATATTAATTTAAATTTTTTCACTTAAATTTATCAAAACTTATCTCCATGTACAATTTTTATAATTATTTTATCTTCTACTTTGAAATTGCATAAATTAAATCATTTTCATTTAATCCACTTAATTAATCAAAAACATTAACTTAAGTTGTTGATTGCAAAAGCATTTTATTGTTTCAACCGTACATTTCTTGCTCTTTCGCTGTCCTCTCTCCAATGAATGGATAAATATCTCCCACATATTTATGCCCAAAATACAATATTTTATAAATTCCTCCCATTTCTTGAGGATGGCACAGCTTGTAATAACTTTCTTCCAGTATTTTATTCTTCTGTTCATTATTTATAATATTAACTGTGATATAAAGAGAAAAGTATTGTATTTGAATATGATATTGATAAAATACGTAAAAATAGGAAATTAGAGAAATAAATCAAATTAATAATTATAACCAATTCTCTAAAAGCATTAAGTTGTTGCCGTGCATTTTACGAAATATTTTGATCATTACAGTGTACACCATCATAATATAAACCCCAATTTTTTATTGAACTATCCAAACCTTCATTTTAATGTTTGGCTGGAATCTTATGATTAACACGATCGTTTGACACCGTCAATTGGCGTCGTTCTGACATGGTCACTTCATGTCAATTCGTCGTCGATATGCTTGAGTTGAGGCCAATCTGCAAACATTCTCATCTTCTAGATCCTAAAATCTATTGCTCCATCCTTGATCCATCGGTGCCAAAACTGGTAGCTCAAGCAGTTGGCCCATCGTTGGTGTATTGGTGGACTTGACCACTGCAATGCGCGGAGGCGAGAGAGGTTTTAATGGTTTGTTGATTGATTAGTTCAAACTTAAACTTAAAAGCGTGATATATAAAAGGGAAGTTTTAATCAATTAATTTAACTGTTCAACTGCTATTGATGCTTGTCTTGACTGGTTTCAGAGCACCTGCGACTCCGCTCATCGTCATTGATTACCGTCTCATACGAACCCATGTCTGATGGTGGTGCACCACTGCTTGACGCTGAACGCCCAGAGCTTGTTCACATCACTCTTGGTCATGGCTTTAAGGATCTGTGAGAGTCTTTTAACCAAGTGAATCCTATAGAATGTTATGATTACCATACTTACTTGCTGTCCGTCTGCTCCTGCCTGAGGTGCCTCTTGATGTATGAGAACAGCTGTTCGATGGGGTTGAGCCAGGGTGAGTACTCGGCATTGAATAACATTGTCACTTTTAACTTCCTGGCAGTCTCCAACACCTCTGAGTACTTGTGAATGACTGCGTTGTCCATGAGCAGCACGATCTTCTTCAGGCCATGGTCCTTGTCAGTGCGCAGCTGACGCAGGGTGTGATAAAGGAAGTTCTCGAACAGCACGGCATCGAAGGCACCTTCAATGACTTGGCTGGAGACCAGCTTGTCTTTAGTGATTGCTGCCACGAAGCTCATCGAGAACTGCTGCCTCTTGGTTGATTCCTTGG
>ARYC01021712.1:0-12066 GCA_000711775.1 Oxytricha trifallax
CAAATTATAATTATTTATAATATTTACAAACAACCAAAACTTTTTCTCAACCTTATTTTCGTTTTTTAAACAATTTTATCTAGCATGAATTAATACAATTCAAAGAAAAATCAAAAGAACTTAGTTCAATCAAAACTTAGACCTTCTATATAGAAGAATTTGATCTTTCCAGATGTATCTCAAAAATTGAGAATTAGTCAAAATGAAATATAGCAGATTCTTGCTTTTGAAAATCAAAAATAAATTGCAAATTGCAATTCTTCTAATACTTTGAATTTAAATTATCCTGCTAAAGCTAATAATTATTAGCAATAAAATTAGGAAATGCAAATTTAGCATTAAAATATTTTTAGTTCTTACTCTAGCCCTTCAAATTCGTCTGTAATCCAGATAATCATCAAACTTTAGCAAATAAATGATTCATGATAAAATGAATCTTCTAGCAAATTCTGCTAAATTTTTTAGTAATCAATTTTAGTATTCACTTGAAGAAATCAATGATTTCATTAAAATTTTACCTAGCATAATTTTTGCAAAATATTCTTAGTTTTCTAGCAATTTTTTACAGGGAAAATTATTTTTCCATGAAACCTAAAGTACTTGTCCTACTAGTTAATTTAGTAATTTAATCACATTTGAAGATATATCGCTTTAAAATCCAACAAAAATAGTTGCATTATTAAATGCATTTAATTAAATTATGGGCTTTACAAAGTACATCAGCAAAGAGCAAATAATTCAAAAATTAATCTTTTCATTAAATGACATGAAATTAATTTAAAATGCTCTAACTAACAACTTAACTTTTGATTTCAATTTAGTTTATGTACTTATCCACAATGATTAAAACGAATATTTTTTTTATAAGTTATTGACGGATTTTCAAAATTCGATTTGTACCCAACTAAACATAAAGCTCAAATCATACTCTAGAAATTAAATGACTATAAATTTTCTATTATTCTTATATAGTTATTTGAACACTCAAAATACGACTTTTTGGTTCTCAAGAAATTCTAAAATAATTGGTATTTTTACAAAAAGAATCGTAAAATAGTTAAAATTTTGCCTCAAAGATTGCCATAGAATTACAGTGGTGCTATGAAAAAGTACTAAATTTCAATGTAAAAATTCACAGATAAGTATTTAGGCTTTGAAAACAAAATTTATAGTTTATTTTAAGAAAATAAAAATGATTTAATCAATATTATTGATTAAGCTCAACTTTTAGACACTTTCTATTATGATTTAAATTATGAATAAATTTGCAAAAAGTGGAATTAATTAGATAAACTAATTCAATAAAATTGCAAAAATCAGGAAAATTATATTTAAGCTTGTGACTTTGGATAATTATACGTGTCTCAAACCGCTTATATGAAAAAATATTATGAATTAAATATAAAACAAAAAAAATGCAACAATAAGCCTTAAGAGGTTTAATTTAAAAAAGACAGCAAATCAAAAACTAAAGCAATCCAAAAGAATTATGACTCAAGAAAATCAAATCTCAAGCCAAGAAATAGCTAAAGAATTTCCAAATACTAAATTGATCCTAGTTCAGAAGAAAATTGAAATTCTAATATAATATCTTAATTAATTTCCCTTAATCTTTCCCTTTATTTACACTCTTTAGCAATTTCATTTTATTTTATCTATATATTAACTAATTTACCTATAAATTAGGCAAAGCTTAATTATTCTCATATTTTAGTATAAATGCTAAGATTAAATAATTTCATTTATCATTTATTTCTAAATGCGATTTTCGCATTTCTAATTATATATATAATAAAATAGCTAGTCAATTTCTCTGGATTAAATAAAAATAGTAATTTAAATTAATTTTGAAGGATTTATATTCTTAATAAAATGGAAGGCAAATATTAGCAATTTTAGCAATGTATGAATATGTAACAATAAAAATTGCTTAATTTTTTGTAATAAAAAAATAGCTTAGAAATGCCTTGTATAAATTCATTTGATTTAATTAAGCAAGAATACTCTTAGATTTTCTAAAATAATTATTATAATTAATTTTGGAATTTTTTCATTTTCAAATTTTGGCTATGAGGTAGTATCCTCCCCCCCCCCTAATGTATACTTTTCTTTTTGTAGTTTGATAGAGTTTTATACGCTGAGTAATAGTAGCAGAAGAACATTGAATGTGCGAGCAATAGTTTTGGAGCTATGGCCTTATCAAAGTCACTTTTTATATATAAAAATCATTATAAATTTTACAAAAAATTTCAAATATTTCACAAAATTTAATTTCTCTAAAATTAACGATTTTAGCAGTTTTTAACTATATTAACAAATTATATCTAATTTAATCTTACATGAAAGTTAAAAGGATTTTTAAATCACCTTATAAAATTATAATAAATTAGATATAATTTGTTAATATAGTTAAAAACTGCTAAAATCGTTAATTTTAGAGAAATTAAATTGTGAAAAATTTGAAATTTTTTGTAAAATTTATAATGATTTTTTATATATAAAAAGTGACTTTGATAAGGCCATAGCTCCAAAACTATTGCTCGCACATTCAATGTTCTTCTGCTACTATTACTCAGCGTATATAACTCTATCAGACTACAAAAAGAAAAGTATACATTAGGGGGGGAGGATACTGCCTCATTTTTTAAATTTTGAATATTCAATTTTCGCTCTTTAGCCAAAGCAGTCATTTAGAAATAGAGAGTAAAATATTATAATATTAAAATAAAAATAAATTTGAAATGCCAGCTACTGTTACTTTATTTAATAATCATTCTATTGAAAATCTTAATCAAATCAATCCAAAAAATGCCTAGAAGGACATCGTTACCCTGCCAAAATTATTATTCATTGTGATTTAAAGCCTGAAAACATTTTAATCAAATTAAATTACACTCACACAGAATCATTCATAGAGACATTAAGCCAGAAAATATTAAAGTTACCCTGTAAAAAATTTCAGATATTCAAATTTAATAATAAAACGATGTAGATGAAGATGAAGAGGAAGATGAAGAAGAAATTCAAATAATTAAATTTCATTTATAAATTAATTAAAATAAATAATTCAAAATACCCTTTTTTGCATATTGCCTTATATTAGACTTTCATTTTAATTTAATAATTAATTTAATTTATTCTAAATATTCAAATATGCCTCATTTTTTTCCACATTTTTGATTCAGTAATTAAAAAAGATTTCGGCGACCACATTTCCGATTTTCATTTTCATTTTTTAATTCTTGCTCTACGATTTTCGCTCGATTTAATTCTGCAAAAATCAAGGGCAAAAAAAAAACGCGGTTTTCTGAGAAATTCCAAAATTCGGGAGGTCATGCCCGTCTACTAAAATCTTAATTTTATAATCCACGTTATTTCGTATTAACACATTTAATTAAATTCGTTTACGCACTTATCAAATTCTTATGCACATACGTATTGGGGGTTTATGTTAGCTATCGATTAAGCAGATATATGAAGCTCAGGAAATTGCCGATGAAATATCACAGCCCTCTAGGCTAGAGAGAAATGATCCCAGTATTTAAGAGTCTTATCATTAATAAGATATTCAATATGATGCTGCTAAAATTTAAAGGGTCTCTTAGTCTTAGAATTAAAATGCTATCTCTTTAAATTCAATGCTAATTGACAGTGAGACCTCACAGTCGTTGGAGATTTATGGAGTAGCCTTGCTATAGAAGTATAATTCAGAACAGTCTTGAGTTATTCACTTTTTTCATCACATCCATATCGCAACTTAAACAATAAATCTACATACTCACTGTCATAAACTGACCCCAAACCTCGCATATACTCACTTAAAATACTAATATTTAAACATTAAACCCCTACATAAACCCTTTTAAAACCCAAATAAAGTATGCACTAATAGTCTACTTTTATCAATCAAAAACTCAATCAAACTAATGAAAGGGTTTTGGGGTTTTTATTTAATACAGAAACCTTTGGATAATTACTATTATAAATTCTATTTAAACCCATTGCAAATTAGTGACTGTTTTAATTAAATTTAAATTTATATTTTAAAATTGCATTTTCCCCATTTTGAATATACTATATTAATATTAATAGATTTAAAGTTTATAAAGTTCAACTAAACAAACCACCAAAAATTAATATCGCTTGAGAGATGCGAATAAATTTTATCGCCAATAGTAAAGTCCATCTAATTTTTAAATATTCTATCGAACAAGTACCATATTGCCTAGGTCGAGAAAGCTAACTAATGCGAATTTAATTTATGGCTAGCAAGTCAAACAAACTTTTCCCTTTATTAAAACCCCTAAATCCCTGAAGTTTTTTGATTAAGTTTTTGATTGATAAAAGACTGCAATTAACGCAAACTTTATTAGAGTTTAAATAGGGTTAAAGAAGTGGTTTAATATTTAAATATTAGTAATTTAAGTGAGTATATGAAAGCTTTTGGGTCTGTTTATGACAGTGAGTATATAGATCTATTGTTTATGTTGGGTTATGGATGCGATAATTATAGTGATCAACTCAAACCTATTCTAAATTACACATTTATAGCAAGACTGCTCCATAAATCTCCTGCAACTGTGAGGTCTCACTGTCTATTAGCATTGAATTTAAAGAGATAGCACATTAATTCTAAGCCTAAGATAAATTAAAAATTTTTGCAACATCATATCGGTTTTCTTATTAATGACTGGGCTCATTTCTCTCTGGCCTAGAGAGCTGTGATGTTTCATCGCCAGTTCACTGAGCTTTATATATCTCCTCTTTATCCATAGATAACATATATAAAAAGAATGGAACATCTTACAAGATAATCAATCCCATTAAGAGAGTGATTGACTTTAATGTTCCATTTTATAAGACTAATTTAAATTATATATTCGATTATATGCAGAGGTCTTAAGAGCATAATATAAAGTTCATACACGCTGATGAGCAGTATTTACATTCAATAACTTTATATCAAGGTCTTGGTACAAGAGATATAGTAATATAGAAGTTTATGACTAAAAAGTTAAGGTAAAACTCATGCTATTCTTGGTGGAATAAGTGAAGATAGTGACCTCCAGACTTATGTTATTCACCATCGTTCTATAAAGACTGAATAATATATTAAGTTCTTGCAATAACTCAGAGATAAGTACCCTGACTAAGAGATTATTCTATTCGTTGATAACTTGTCAGTTCATAAAACTAAAGACTCAAGGAAGGAATATGATAGGCTAAATATAACAACTGTATTTAATGTTCCTTACAGCCCTTAGTTAATTGGAACTGAATTATATTGGGGGGGTAATTGAAAGGTCATTATAAGAAAATGCTGCTCTATCATCTGATGCATTATTTAAAGATAGATAGAGTCGATTTTATTAAGAGTGCTGCTTAGAGAGTCAGCGATGATAAAGCAAAAGTATGCGCAAGAGAAGGGAGATTTTGTGTTTATAAATAAGTATTAGATTTAAACGAATGAAGAAGTTCACATATTAAATTTGCCCGTAAAGGGATTTGGCTTCTCTTTCTTTTCTTCCTCTTAAGGCTTGCTTGGGCCCATGTTTCTTCTCTTGAAGAGTCTCTTACTCATTTCATGTTTTACTTGAGACTTTCTCTCTCTGTTTAATTTGCTGCGATCTTTCATTAAGTATATTGCAGTACCAAGTTTTTCTTTAAAAAAAGTTAGAAGACTAAGCTTACTTGAGATGAAAGGATGCTTTTGAAATTCCTACAGCCAGGGATCACTTATTTTAATACCTTACTTCTCTTTTTCTTCAGGAGAGATGCTGTATCGTTTCTTGTGAACTTCTTAAATAACTTCATTTAAGTAATCAGAGTTGCAAGAACACCAAAGAAGAAGTTTCTCTCTGGCAACTTATTAGAGAATTGCAGCTTTGATGGATGGTAGAGAGCAACATCAGGATCACTCATAGCATCGTCCTATAGGTTTGTCACTGATATTTCAGGGTAGTTAGGTATCTTTATCATCCTAATTTCATTAGACTTAAAAGCTTTTTTGTCTTCACTCAGTAAGGCTTTTAAGAATTATATTTTAATCCACTCCTAAGTAGACAAGAACAATCCAACTATAATGGATTTATTAATCTTAATTAAGAACTTACCTTGCTATACCAAATATCTATAAAGGTCCTCTTTACTTCGAAATTTTCCTATTAAATCTTGAGATTAAATTCTCTTCATTGCATCATTCATAGACTACATATTGCTTCCTCTTTCTAGAAATGTTAATGAAATTTAAAATTATGGATATCCATTCTAAGTTTATTAAAATCTTTCTACTAAATAGGGAGGACTTACTGGAGGTCAACCTTGAAAAGATATACGGAGAAGCATTGAAAAACTTGCTCCAAGTTTCACAGATTGTTTCCCATTTTTATCAAACTTTCTCCATTAAATTGCTCCTAATAATGTTTAATTATTTTAGGAGGTCCTCCAAATTAAGTTCAAAACTTGATTTGGAGGACCTCCTAAAGAAACAAAACTTCATTAGGAGTATTTTAATTTACTAAAATGTATAAAATTCTCATTAAATATGTCAACGTACAGCAGTTTATGATGATTTTTATTTTACCTCTCAGCAAAGAATTTACCAGAGTGTCTTATACTCTACTATATTAGTTTATATCGGTAAATTTTATCTTTATTATAATAAAATATATCAGGAAACTAAAATATGCGCTAACCTTTTGAGAAGAGCGACATTACTTGGATCAATAAGAATTATCATTCCAGCAACTGATAAAAGAAATGACCAGAGACGCTTGTACTCAGTGGGAGCCTACTTATGACAACTTTGACCAGTCTAGCTTTGAGATTCAAATACAAGCTAAGTAGGAGATCATCAAAGAGCCTGCTCAAATTGAGGAGGAGATTAAACAACCCGCCATAGAGCATTAATAAATACCAGCTAAAGTTGACTATAAATGCAAAGAATGCAATAAAATTTTCCTCTACAATTCAACTTACAAGAGACATTTGAAAGATATACACAACGATATGTCGAGGTTATATCTCAAGCATTAAAAGAAAGATGGGAAGTATGTCTGTGAGTTTTGTGAGAAGTCATATTCTCATACAAGAGACCTCAAAGTACACTTAAAGAAAAAGCACAATTAAAGTTTTGACTTTATTCATGAGCCTACAGGAAAAAGATTCCTATAAAAGAGAACATCAAGAAATCCAGTGGAGTCTCTTAGAGTTGAAGTCTAGAAGTTAGTTAAAATGAAGAAAGCAGTCAAGAACTTTCCAGTCTCTGAGATCAATAAAATCATGGTTAAATAGAGGCAATGAAGATTCCTATATTAAAAATTATTGACTTAGATTCTTGCCTAGAAAGCTATCTCACTCTTGAAGATAAAAAAGAGAAGAGAGTCATTTCTGACGACTAATATGCTTACAAGATATATTCTTTCAATTACTTCTTTGCTGATGACATGTTCCAAATGGAATTTGCTAATGAGTATTATGCTCTTTAAAAGGCAAAGTTAAATGAGTGCAGGCATATCATCTAGCTTGATGCTATTTTACTTGGTAAAGATCATGTAGCCTTCAGGCTTCCTTTACTTGAAATGACTTACAGAGAATTCTTATCTGACAATAGATGTCAGAGATAAATTAGCTAGATAGTATAGCAGATAGTTGAAGGGATTGAAGAGCTCCACAAGCTAGGTTATGTTCATAAAGACTTAAAGCCAGAGAAAATCATGATGAACTTTCAGCCTCTTAGAGTTTATATTATTGACTTTAACAGAGCTCAAAGAGTGCAAGCCTCTGCATAAGGAAATGTTTACGGCACTCCTGGATATTTCCCAAAGAGAGAGAGGATTGGAGAGATGGAGATATAGCGTGGGATGCATGGGCTCTAGCAGTAAAAATAATAGAGAGCGACATGCCAAGAAAGGATTACCTTAGTTGCAGAGGAGAGAGAGATTCTAAGCAGAGAATCAAACAATATCTCGATAAAAATAAAATAAATGGAGGTCTCAGAGAACTTGCATACTAAACTATTATTAAGCCAAGCTAAGCGAATTAATAAACAATAGATACAATCAAACATCAACTTAGAAAGAAAAAATTCAGAGAACTGCCACATGACTCTAAGATTATGTTTGTGTGAAATATTTTAAGAACTCGCTTGTTTTCCACACTTAAAATACTAATATTTAAACATTAAATCACAACATAAACCCTATTAAAACTCTAATAAAGTATGTGTTAATTTTAGCCTCTTATCAATAAAAAAACTTCAAAAGTTTTGGGGTTTTGAATGTACTATTATAATTTTGTTGTCTGGTAGAGTTATTGACGCTGAGCAAGATTGTAAGAATCAAATTTTGCTTGCAAGCAATAGTTTTTGAGCTATGACCAAAATAAAGTTCATTTTTATAAATAAAAATGAAATTAAATAATGTAATAAAATTTTATTTTTATAAATATTTTTATAAAATCATGATTTGAGTGTTTTTGTCATATTATGAGGAAAAATATTATTATTGAAAAAATATTTTGGAAATTAACTATTTTGGTTCATACTTAATAATTTTAGAATTAATTATGCATTTCTTGACAAGATAGTTAATTTCCAAAATATTTTTTCAATAATAATATTTTTCCTCATAATATGACAAAAACACTCAAATCATGATTTTATAAAAATATTTATAAAAATAAAATTTTATTACATTATTTATTTCATTTTATTTATAAAAATGAACTTTATTTTGGTCATAGCTCAAAAACTATTGCTTGCAAGCAAAATTTGATTCTTACAATCTTGCTCAGCGTCAACAACTCTACCAGACAACAAAATTATAATATTTCATTAGGGGGAAAATCTGTTTGACCTGCTAGCTTAAGTTTTTAATTATAATTTAATATTGTTAAAATATAAGTGAAATGGGAAATAGTGAAAATAAAATTAATAAATAAATAATATGTGTACGCTTTTAATATTAAACCCTTTCGACCAATTAATCAAAACCCCTTAATTATATAAAAACGCATTTTCATAACCCAGAAACCCCTGGACCATATTTTAAAACCCCAAAACCCCCTTCGATGGGTAATTCAAAACCCCTTAACCCTTTTCGTTTGAAGTGTAGTGTGTTTGATAATTATGAATAAATATGATATTAATTGCCCTTTATTAGTTCTTTTTGCAGTGTGTGATTACCAAGTGTATAGAAAGCATAGCTTAATTAGAGAGGAGCTTTATAAGTGTAATGGGCATATGTATGAAAGTCATTCGCATTATCCATCGCAGTTCGAGAAGCTGAAATGGGAAGGGCGGTGATCGGCATGCTAATACATTAGAGAGATCCTGCATTGAGTGGACCTCCAACTAAAGAAGCACGATCAGAATCCATTTGGAAGGGTTGCTTGCTTTCATAAGCTTATGTCAAGGTTGCTTTCAAATACAAAGTGGGAAAGTGCGATAGCAATTAACATGATTGATTATTATTATTATCATTATAGCCTTGTATTATAAATTACTCTTTTATAAAGGGGGATTCCCTTTAATAGGCTCAGCAACACAAATTGCTTCTGTAACAAACATCATCAGACAAATCCATAGCGCAGAGTGTGCAGCCACTTTTTAATACTGAACACCCACATGCCTTGAATGTCTTCTGCACTTAAGCTCTGTACGATTTCAGAGACCCTCTTCACGAGCTGCTGCCTAGAGATGTTAGATGTGATTATCTTACTTGGAGTTTACTGTGTCCACTTTGAGTTGCTTCTTGACGAACGAGAAGAGCTACTCTATAGGATTTAACCAGGGCGAATACTCGGCATTGAATAGAACATTCACCTTGAACTTCCTGGCTGTCTCGAGCATCTCTGAATACTTATGAATGACAGCGTTATCCATCAAGAGTACCACCTACTTAGAGTTGAGATCTTTGTCCGTTCTCACACTTCGCAAGGTGTGATAGATGAAATTCTCGAAGAGGGAGGAGTTGAAAGCGCCCTCTATGATTTTACTTGAGAGGATTCAGTCTTGAGATATGGCCGCTATAAATGACATCGAGAACTGCTGCCTCTTATTGGGGCTCTTCTAGATCGAAAGCTCCCTCACCTTCATGCCATAGCTACCTAGATTTTGCTTCATTTCACTCTGGTATTCTGCTATGCTTTTAAACTTGAAGGCTTCCTGTTTGTCATCAAAGTAGTCTTGGATGCTCTGTATATCACGCTCAAACTTTTCGCTCTCTTCCTTCAGGTTGAAGCCTATATTTTCATTTTCAATCAATAGCAAATCTTACCTTGACTTTCGTTGAGTTGGTCTATAGATGCGCTGTTCACATTCTAGGACAGCCTTAGCTTTTTAGGAGTGATGCCAAACCGATTCTCCTTTTGTTTGTCTCCCACCAAGTCCACCGATTTCTTCCTCGAGCTTGACAACTTCAACTTTGCAATTCGATCCAGGACTGGAGTGAACCCACTCCTCAATTTCTTCGCCGGCAGATCCTCCGAAACCACTGACTTGACCGAGCTTGCGATCCTGAAATTCTGAAAGTATTTTGTCAAGCTCAACTACTGGTTCAGGCTCTCTGGCACTTCAGGAATTGGGGAAAGATCTTTCTTCAGAGTTGCTTTTGATTTATAAGCTGGAGTTTATTATTGAGAGGTCCTAACCTAAAATCTCGAATTTGTCTAAACAATATAAAGCCAAGAAAATTACGTTCTTCTAATCAATACTTGAAGAACACAGGCTGCTGGATTTCAAGACTGTTTTTGATTTTGCAGGCGTCCTCTTACCCAAGATTGAGGCCTCTAATTTTTCAGATTCTAAACCTCCCTTATTCTGAATTTGACTTGAAAAGTTCCAGGCTTTTCTATGAAAGTTTTGATTGAATTTTGATGAAATGCTTACGATTTTTAGGATTTTGAAGCCTCACTTTCAACTTGCGATTTTCGAGATTTTTCGGCTTAAATTGGAAAATTTTGCAACTTAGGATTAGATGGCTCAGGGGAGATATTTCTAGGGGTTGTCCTAAAATTTGGTAAAGCAGAGTCGCCAATCACTTCCTAGTCACTGGCACTATAATCCTAAAACCTACCAAGCAATTATTGGCCATACAAAAGTTTGGAATCGCCCACCAGAATGGGGTTGCCAGCAGGTGATGTTTGTTACAGTCGTGATAGACTTTTGCTTTGTCGATACATATCATTTATATTGAAAGCCCACTACTTTGGGTGCATCGAGTCAGACCTAAAGTTGCTTTCATCCACTGAAATGATCACCGCATCCTCAAGTAGGAACTGCGAAAGCAGGCGACTTATCCACAGCCTTTTATCGTTATAGCTGGGGTCACGATACTTGGTATTGTCAGCCTGGGTCTTCCCAAATCTTAAATGGAATTTCTCTTTCAAAACCTTGTTCAAGGTTGCTACGCAAGGCACTTTGAGAGCTGAGGCCTCAGGGTTATTTTCAGATAACTCTCTGAGATAGTTGTGCAGCTTCTAACCAGTGACCTGGTAGATACTATTCAGCTCCAAATAACTTTGAATCGAATCAAGCAGGAGAGGGTTATCAGTAACTCCTTTTCGACCCACTTTTTGCAGGGCCTTGGGTTCATGAATCGTGTGTTGAATCTCATGCTTGAACTTCTCAACTATCCTATAAACCATGTCTACCCCTATCCTCAACTTCTTGGCAATCTGTCTGGGCTTTAAGTGATCATTAAAGTACAGGCTTACGGCATCTAATTTCTTACAGGCCAGCTTGGCATCTCGCTTCTTTAAGAATGGGTTTTTATCTGTATTCTTGGCCCTCTTTTTATTGCCAATACTCTCAAGTATTTTCTGCATGACTTTAGAGTTCTTTGCGAGATCGGGGTTCAGAGTTACCATACTCTGCTAGTTGTCAGGCCCTGCAGTTCCAATTCCATTGCCTGCTTTCTTCTAATTGAAAGCCACAGCCTTCCCAGTTTTAATACTCTTAAGATAAGTCTCCAAGAACCCACACAGCTATCATCCTCTTGCATGTAACAAACATCAACATTCTTTTTCAGATATTCGGCGATTGATTGCGAGGGGAGTTTGATAATG
>ARYC01021713.1:0-11609 GCA_000711775.1 Oxytricha trifallax
CTGAAATATCAGTGACAAACCTATATGACGATGCTATGAGTGATCCGGAAGTAGCTCTCTACCCTTCCATCAAAGCTACAGCTCTCTAATAAGTTGCCAGAGAGAAACTTCTTCTTTGGTGTTCTTGCAACTCTGAAACCTGAGTACTTAAATGAAGTTATTTAAGAAGCTCACAAGAAACGCAACAGCATCTCTCCTGAAGAAAAAGAGAAGCAAGGTATTAAAATAAGTGATACCTGGCTGTAGGAACTTTAAAAGCATCCTTTCATCTCAAGTAAGCTTAGTCTTCTAACTTTATAGAAAAACCTAGTGCTGCTATATACTTGATGAAAGAGCGCAGCAAATTAAACAGAGAGAGAAAGTCTCAAGTAAAACATGAATTTAGTAAGAGCCTCTTCAAAGATTTATAAAAGCCAGAAGAGATGAACATAGATGCAGGAGCTGGCACTAAGAGAAGAAACATAGCCCAGCAAGCCCTAAGAGGAAGAAAAGAAAGAGAAGCCAAATCCCTTTACGGGCAAATTTAATATGAGAACTTATTCATTCATTTAAATCTAAAACTTATTTATAAACACAAAATCTCCCTTCTCTTGCGCATACTTTAGCTTTATCATCGCTGACTCTCTTAGCAGCACTCTTAATAAAATCTACTGTACCTATCTTTAAGTCGTGCATCAAGTGATAGAGTAAGAGTTTCTTGTAGTGGCCTTTCAATAACCCCCAATATAATTAAATAACATTGAACTGAGGACTGTAGGGAACATTAAATACAGGTGTTATGTTTAGCCTTTCATATTCCTTCCTTGTGTCTTTAGTTTTATGGACAGATAAGTTTACAAACAGAATAATCTCTTAGTCGGCGTACTTATCTCTGAGTTATTATAAGAACTTTATGAATTATTCCGTCTTTATTGAGCGAGGGTGGATAACATAAGTCTCGAGGCCATTATCTTCGCTTATTCCACCAAGAATTGCATGAGTTTAAACCTTAACCTTTTAATCATATACTTCAATGATGCTGTACCTCTTATACCAAGACATTGATATGAAGCTATTAAAAGTGAATACTGCCTCATCAGCGTGTATAAACTTTATATTATGCTCTTAAGCCCTTTGCATTTAATCAAATATATAATTTAAATTATCCTTATAAAATGGAACATTAAAGTCAATCACTCTCTTAATGCGATTGACTGTCTTGTAAGATATCCCACTCTTTTTATATATGTTCGCTATAGATTAAGCAGAGATGTGAAGCTCAGGAAATTGGCGATGAAACATCACAGCCTCTAAGCTAGAGAAAAATGAGCCCAGTATTTAAGAGTCTTATCATTAATAAGATATTCAATATGATGCTGCTAAAATTTTAAGGCTCTCTTGACTTAGAATTAAGATGCTACCTCTTTAAATTCAATGCTAATAAACAGTGAGACCACAGTTGCTGGAGATTTATGGAGTAGCCTTGCTATAGACGTATAATTCAGAACAGGCTTGAGTAATTCACAATATTCATCACATCCATATCGCAACTTAAACAATAAATCTATATACTCACTGTCATAAACGGACCAAACCTCGCATATACTCACTTAAAATACTAATATTTAAACATTAAACCCATACATAAACCCTATTAAAACCCTAATAAAGTATGCACTAATAGTCTACTTTTATCAATCAAAAACTCAATCAAACTACTGAAAGGGTTTTGGGGTTTTGAATGTGAAACTGAGTAATGAAGATAAAAAAGCAGTTGACTCGCTCTTTTCGTTTATTTGTTCCACTCACTTGACACAGTATAACAATTTAAGTTAATTTAATTGAAACATAGTAATAAATATAAAACCCCAAGAATGAATTTTAAACAACATTTAAGAATGTAAAATTTTAATTAAAAGCAAATATTTAACTCTGTGAATATCAATCTATATGTGGATAAGTTAGTTAGCCAAAAGAAGACAATTATTCTTTCTTAGTACTTTCTTTTAATCTTTGGTCCTCTTACTGTACTTTTTTATTGATTCATTCCTATTGTTGTCCATTCTTATCGTTGGTTGTGTGCTCTTCCAAATATTTCTAAATACTTGCCATGAGGACACATTGTCTCAATAATTTCATAAAGTTGATCAGGCTTCCTAGACCCTTATCTGACTTATTCAACTATAATATTTGGAGCGTTGTGAGTGTGTGAAATCATCCTGAGGTTATGGAACGATCCCTTTTCTTAGCTACCAAGCAAAACTCCGTAAAGTGTCTTAAATAGTAACCTATATTATTTCTTAAGAGTCCGTCTTTTCTCATTTTTACCCAAGTTATTATTTCGAATCATTCATAGTTAAGATCTTCAACATATTTTAAGGCTACTTCTAATTTCTTACTTGTTATCCACATAAATAAATACCCATCTTGCTATAATTCTTCAATTGGAATACTCTTCATAATTTGACCATCTTTAAGAGTACTGTAGTCCAATTTTAGAGCTGTACTGTCCCAAGGAGAGTCAGTCAAAATAACATCAAATCTATTTCCTATTAATCCTTCTATGTTATTCCAAAACTTGATTCCATAATTCTCTTTTAAGTACATCTCCTTGGTATTATATTGCAGTTCCTTTAATCTGTCTAATCCCCATTCGAATATTTTAATATCATGATTGCTTTGTAAAGAATTATTAAACTATTAAACTTATTCCTCTTTTACTATTAAATGTATTTGGTAGATAATCTCGAGGGGCCCTTTACGAAGTATTTTGTGAATAATGGATGATTTCATCATAATCATCTTCTCTGAATTCCTCTTAACTTTTCTCTTAAATTTAAGTTAAACTTTCATGATTCTGCTAAAAGTTAAATTTCTCTAACATTTATTCTTCTAAATGGGCATATAACTGTTCCATGTTATCTAACTTAGCTAATAACTCCTAGTTTTCAGATTTTAGCAATTAAATTTCCTAAGCAAACTAAATTTTCATATCAACCATTTATCATTTCGTTTAGTTTAACTCTTATCTAAGACTTTATATTTCATAATTATTTCCAGCATTTTATCGTTTGCCAAGTAGTTAATTTTGATACCATAATTACTTTTTAAATAGTTTTTGGTTTCTCTTATTTTTACCATTATTGTTAACGTTTTTGATATTTATTGTTTGCTTTTGCTTTCATAGTTTTCCATACTTCCAAACTTGATAATGATTTATTCTTAAAACCATTGTTTAAAGTCTCTAAAATTATTAAAGGAGAATTCCAATCTTTATATTTACTCCTAAGTTATTTCCAAGTGCATTTTCAATCTTTTGTAATAATCACTTAAGTTAATGTAACTAAACTATTTATTGGATTTTAGATTTGAGTTTTGAGTATTAAGCAATTGCTCATTCTAAATATTATTAATATCTTAATAAGATGAACCTTTATTTGATAATGATAAAAATTAATTTTATTGGAGAGACATTAGATTTATACTTTGCAGGTATTAGTTATAGGCTTACTACTGCTGCATCTATAAATAATGGTAATTTTAGTCTGGCTAGAAATAATGCAAGGCTTGATATTAATAATAGTAATTCCATGAGTTCTGGTCACCTGACGCATACCAATTATTTGTATCTGCACTCCAATGTTGTTGATTTTAATAAATGTTTTAACTAAAGTTATCACTGTAAGTAGTTTAAGTTTAGGGTTCTTAGTTGATGCTAAAACTCTGTGAATTTTATCCAAATTGCATGGCCTTAAATATCTAAAATAAATTATTATTTAAATTATAAAAACAAACATACTTATACAAATCTTTTTGGTTCTTGCAATCAAATATTTATTTTTAGAGTAAAAGTTTTGCAGATATTTATTTCTTCTCATTAAATACCTTATTGGTAACGCATTTTCATAAACTATATAAGTAAATTTTGACTTTTAAATCAATTAAATATAAATAATAAAATACTGTTAAGTATGCTTTTTTCAGACTAAATTTTGAAGATCACGAATAAATTTACTGAGAAGTTTCCTTAGCTTAATCGCTAAATATTCAAAATTTTCAAATTAAATATTCAGAGTTTTGGATTTAATGCTTAACAAAATTGATTACTATAGTTTATAAACAAAAATTTAGGATCTAATATCAAAATCAAAATCCGGGATTTGAAAAACTTGGTCCCATAATATTACAGTAAATTTAAGGTAATGTATTTTCAAAAATCCCCGTGCATTTGTGAGGAACCCATCCGGGTTCTAAGGGAGATTTTTACTTTTAAATTTAATTTTTTTATAGGATAAAGTTCACCGATAATGAAATGATTCAGTGGTTTAGAATTAAAATTACTTGATAAATCAATCTCAAGTTAAAGTTCTTATGTGAATATTAGCACTACCTTCAATAAAAAAGCAAGAAACATTAATCCTTTTGACTGAACATTATTTGTAATGCTTTGAATTTATACTGCTATTATAATAAGCAAAAACTCTAAAAAAGAATATGACTTGGTCAAAGCCCTCTGAGATTCCAGAATTTTGCTAAGAATTCCTTTAAATTTAATCAATCAATTTCTTTAAAAACTCGATTCTCATAATAAAGAACAAAAAAGAGCTCAAAAGGGGTCTCGTAATGGAATGTTTGGCATTATTGAATGTTGAAATTTTGATTAACTCACAATCTAAAAAGTTTGAAAATCCAATAAAAAAGCTATCTTAATTGAAATAAAGACAATTAGAATCCAATTCGTTTGATTGACTAAATAGAATACACTTAAGCTAATAGATTTGCTTTTACTCAAGAAAATAAGGAGGAAGAAATATGAAATTGGATTGGGTTCGTTGTTATTATGATATTTCTATTTACTAAGCCAAAGTTTACTGCACAAATACACAGTAATTTACAATATTACTAAATGAATGGTCCTATCTCTGCTGTATAAAAAAACTATATATCACTGATAAAGTCTGATTTCCATTATGAAAATGACATTGATGTTAAACACTTTAATCAAAACTTAGCAAAATTCAAATGAACTCAAGCAATAATGATACACAGACCAAAGGTAAACCCATATACTTTAAATCCAAAATTTATACTGGCACAATTTCTCTCGTGTACCAAATCAATCAATAACAAAGTCAAATACAAATTTTCACATAAATATCTCAGGAAAAATATGAATTATTTTAGAAGTGCTTGGAAAGTAATAAATTTCCAAAGCTTAATTTAAGGATAAATAAAAAAAGAATATCAAGTGTAAGATTTTTACAAATAAAATTAGTGGTGAAAAAACTAGAATATCAACTTTAGTCATAATTGACACCCAATAAAGGTGCATGTTTATTCAAAAAACATTTCGAGAACTGTTTTTCAAGTTGAAGCAGTAGGATTTACCAGGAATAATAGAGAATTCCTGAGAGAAGTGTCAAAAGCCTTTTTTACCCATGAGAAATCAAGATCTTAGATATGGGACGAATACTATTTAACAAGTTACTTCCTAAATAATAAGGGAATTTATTAAATCTTGTAATTAAATTACTTATTGGAGAGGCTTATTTTAGAGGTATTCCAAAACTTTCTTTTTATATGTGCAAAAACTTTCTCAACTGGAGCCAAATCAAATTGATATGGACCCAAATAAGATATTGGGATTTTGAGTTATTTTAATTTGTGCTATGTGTAAGTACTTCAATGATAGGTCGCATTATCAATTTGAAGAACGAATTTATCTCGCCATTCTTTATCAATTAACTTCAAATGATTGCAGAGCTTAATCACAAAATACATAAAATTTATACTATTTTTCTTACCAGAATTAACAGTGAACATGAAATTTCCATCACTAAAGGCTGCAGCGATTATATTTAAACGGCTTATTCGCTTTTAAGCTGTAGAAAATGTCTTTTTGCCCACATAACTCCAGCCTTTTAAAGGAGCGCTGTTGTGTTGAATACTACTTTCATCAATGTTTATAATAACCTTTTCTTGAAATAGATAATTTATATATGTTTTAGCGGCGAATTGATGTAGAATCCTAGTTCTTTTTGATATTGATCTATTGTCTTAGTAATAAATTCTTTTGTAGCTTAAACCCAACTAATTTTTTAAGCAGTTTTGGATTTAATAAAGTGAAACCTTTCTCTTGAAGGTTTAGTATATTTTGCACTGCAATTATTTCAATGAAATGAATTCATTACACTCATTGACCTGCTATTTTAAAAATATGGAAATCCAACTACTCTATCGTCGCCTGTATAGTTTACTTTCTAGCTTTAATTTCTGAGCCATGACTAGAATTTGACAAAATCTAATTTAGCTTAAAGTAGCTTATCTTAAATCTTTGACATATTTACTTCTTCGTAACTGACCTATCCTTTAGCAGCTAAATAATCAAATCAGTGTCGATACTTTAAGTTAGATTAACTCTTTTCCCTTTATCTAATCTTAATGGTTTTATCGATTCCTGGGATATACTTCTTATATCTAATGCTTAATTTTCCTTTCTAGAAAATGCTGTTTCACTGATAGTAGCCTTTAGATTTTAAATTATTTCCTTTGATTAAACAAGAATCTCTTACTTTTGCAGATCTTCTACAACTTTTGAACTTCTAACTCTTAGATGAATAAACACTGCTTTAGCAAGTAATTCTTCCAGATCATCCAACTCCAAAGAATAATTTGAAATTTCTTCAGGTAAAAGCCCTTTTATTAAATCTGTAGGATCCGATATTTCCCATAATTAATTGCTGCCTTAAGCACTTTATTCTAATGGCTCCTCTAATTCTTTTAGTATAGTTAAATCCAAACATTCTAGCTAGGGGTCTACAGCTTATTAAGAGTTCCAAACTATTAGTTAGCTAGTTATATAGCTCATCTCAATATTTAGAGGTACTTTGGAGTTATCATTTGAATCATGAGAGCTTTACGAAGAATTTATACTGCTTTCCAGTTGCTATTAACTCTAGGAATAAAATGATCGTATATCTTTCTACTATGACTTTTTCATTTTTATCAATAATAATTCTAGTTAAAAAATTAATAATTTTAAGCCAAATATTATTCTCTATATAGAATACCTTTGACTTATATTTAATATCTGAATGTACAAATTATTAATTAGTTAAAAAATACACAACAAAAAATCTCTCTTCAGGGAAAGTAGCATTATCACCATAACATCTTTATAGACTTAAAATTGAATTTCAAGATGGATCACAATCTTTCTCAAGTCAACGTACATTAAGTTCGTGAAAAGATAGGTTCAAAGACTTTATGACTTTCTCGCTTAGGAGTGTGGGGCGTATCTCCCTAAGATGACTTGCTGTAACATTTACTTTCTCAAAGCAATTTTAAACGGTCAGAAAGAGGTAAATTAATTCAATCCAAATCTATTTAGTAATTGAGAAGGTCTGATGTAATAGTTGCTGCTGTCCCTTAAATAGAAGGGCTTACAGCTGACGATTTCTTAGATTATGCTAGAGATAAGCCCTCACTGCTGGCCTTCTTGCCAGATCAATGTGACTGGCTTCACTTGGATAAAAAGTGGATTTGAGATATTCTACTTTCCCTTGAAAAAGATGGTATCAACAATAAGATTTATAATGCAAAGAAGAGAAGAGATCGATTGGATAACACTAACAACTTAATTGTTCACATGAAGCCTGAATTTGCTTAAGCTTTGAGTGAGTCCTTGCGCTATAGTGGTAAGCTCTTAAAGACTTTACCTTTTTTTAGTTTAAAAAGGGCGCTCTGCGCATTTGATAAAAATAATCTTCGCAAAGAAAAAGAAACCAGAGAGACTTAGAAGAAATCAAAAATGAAGAACAGGCACTAAGAGGCAGCAAGTAAAAATACCTTGAAGAGAACAAGAATGAGAGATGAATTTGTTGACATGAAATCACAAATAGATGACTTCTTTGGATACAAATCGTTGGTTCATTAATTACATGAGAGTGTAATTGATAACGAGGGCAGAGTATTGTCGAATTAATAAAATTCCTTGATGGAGTGAAGAATCTGAGCCCTTGATTAATCATATAAAAAGAGTTAATTTAATCTTAATTGTTAGAAATCTACTTAAAAACGAATTCAATCCTATTTATTGTTTAATTATCTTTCAATCACTACCATGATCCATTTGCAATCATTGTTTAAGCCTTTTAAGAGTTACCTTTAAATTAGGTTGAGGTGCTTAAGTCCTCCTACCTGTGATTCTTCCATAGCGAGATTTGTTGCTGGAACCTCTTATTGTACATTCAAGTTATTCGCAACTTATATTTTACTATTAATATTTTTCATCTTTACACTTTGTTTGATCTCTTTGAGTGTATTGACATCTTCGCCAGCATCATAAGCGTCACTTTTCAAATTTTGATCTATACTACTATCATAGTTTACAAAGGCACTTTCTGGTTCAATTATTTCTGTATTGCCTTAACCATTGCATTAATTAGAAGAAATAACATCATGCAACACTTTCACTCTTGCAACAGATTTATCTTCTTCTACTGCTTCAGCTTTATCCTCAGCATTTGTAACAGAGCTCCTGTCTTCTGATATGGTTTAAGTTTCTTAGATTGTTTATCTCTGGAGCTCTTATTCAAAGAGAGTTAACTACTCTATTGAGCTGTGTAATGATAAGCATTAATTCATACTCTTTCTAGAAAGGTAGTCTTTACTGTTTTAAGAAGCAAGAAAGAAATTTTCAATTTCAACTTCAAACTTATCCTAAACTATTGATTGGGATTCAGGTTTGTTTAGAATAAGCTAGTTCATGCACCAAGGCTGGCAACCCAAAACTGTCTGCAGCATTGCAATCTTCATATGAATTTCATTTTCTAAGCACTACTGATGAAGTGAAATAACCTGTTCAATTGTTTCCTTGAATCCTTGCTTATATATAATATACCTGTAGGTCCCTTTAGACATAATCTTACCACTCTTCCAATTATTTATTAAGTTGATCTTGTCGAAAAGACATCTGACACGATAAGAAAAAGACCGCATTAAATTCAATCTCATGATTCGTTTTAAGATCGGTACCTCTTCCTTATTATTCATTAAGCAGAAACACTCCATACTATCCTTCTCCATTTTTGCTGGCAAATATTTAATCGAATTAGGCTTCAAGCTTTGTTCCTTTAACATTTTTCATTGAGAAAAATTATACTTGTGAGTACTTGCGAAAGTAGCTTTCAATTGTTGAATAAGACTAATTGGCTACAATAATTACGGGAGTTAGCTTGCAATATTCAGCAGACAATTCAAAAATTCTCTTGCAAAAATCTGCCTAGTTTGATGATACTAATTCTTATTCCAATCTTATTCTCTTATCTCCTACTAGTGAGCTCAATTTAGGAAAAAATATTTCTCTTGACTTAAACGCAATTTGCAAACAGTTTGCTTCTTTAAGGCTCAAAGTTGATCCGGTAAATCCAACTAATCGTTTAGCGCAATTAAAAAATTTTAAGTTTTTCTCCATTTAGGAAATGCTCCCATCAAATAGTATCCAGTCATACTCATCAATTAGGCAATAGACCGACCCCATATATCCAAGAATTCTTGATTTCCAAGCTGGCTCTCAAGATATTTTTGAGTTAAATAGTAAACTCCAGCTTTCTTCTCATACTGGTTTACGTTTATGTTGAGGCTAAGGCTTGTCACAAGTTGTTCAAATCGCTTTTCATCTCTTAAAATCAAATGATCATTTTTTCCAATGATAAAGACTGGTAATTATGAGGACTTGGCATAAAGACTGCTAATGTGGAGCAAAGTAAAGTCTTTCCATTCCCTACTCCGATATTAATAAAGCTAAATTTTGAGTCTTCCCAGAGTAGATAATTTAATGCCAGCTTCTATAGAGAGAGAAAGTCAAATCCTATAATTTGCTAAAACTTTAAAACTTAATTAGACATTTTAAATGCCTTATCTTGCATAAGCTACAAAAACTCTTTTACAGGATCAGAGTCTTTATTCAGTCTTTTAAATTGACTTAAAAGTCTACGATTGTCTTCCTCATTAAAATCTACAGTTTTATTTGGCACATGTAGCAGTTAGTTTAGTTTCGTAAAATCTGCTCGGAGACAATCGTAAATGATATATCTTCTTTGTCTAACACCTTTCTCTTAATATATACAAGCGAGGTTCTTTCCTAATTCAGATATCTCATCTAGTTTTGCAACCCATAGTGGATTTCTTAATTTTAATTCTTGCGATAGCTGTTAGAGGTAGAGAGTGAAATCTTCCTGATCTATAAAGTCCCATTTCTGAACAAATATTTCTCCCATCGTGCTTATAAAGTTGTCTAATTTTTTAATATGAGGATGCACTTGAAAGTGCACAGATTTGTATAAAATCTCCGACGACATTGATTGGCACATGCTGAATCAGTCTTAAGCCTTAGTCTTCTTTTAGTATCTAGATAAATGGCTTATTCAGACAAAGCAAGGTATTAGGAATTAATCTAACTGCTTAAGAATCAATTTTGAACTATTGGAAAGTCCCTATCATCAATGGAATAATGCCAATATTGGACTTGTCAAGCTTGGAAAGTTCATCTTAAAATTTTTGAAGACAATCAGTCGTTCATGAAGATATAATTTGAAAGGCCAAGTGCTTATTCTGTGTTTGGTCTTTATGCCAGAAGAATTAAAGCACTCTTAAGTAAGGTTTCATCTATCTCTATAATCTCATATCTGTAGTAAAGCAAAGATGAAACAAAGAGCCTCGTTTTTATTTGAAGGTTTACTTGTGCTCGTTGATTAATCATATATATTTCAAAACATAAACTCACAAAAATTCTCCGAACAAGCACTTTTAAGATTTTGTAGAAACTCTAGTAGGCTTTAGCTATTTCTATTAAACAACTTCCAAATGAACTCTTGTCTTTCATTAGGTTTGAGTATCATATATTCTCTAATATTGTTGGATGTGAGTTCAGATTATATTTTAGCTCCGTAATTTACTTGAGCATTCAGAGAGTCTCTATGATCATCAACAAATTGCTGCTCGCCTTTATAATTTCTATCCTCACTGCCACTCTTTGGCTGCGCTTTTGATTGACAAGAAAGATCTTTTAATGGTTTAATTTAGGCATTATTCACTGATTTAGCAGTACTCTAAGTAGTTTTGTTTAAAATGAACTTGCTTACAAATTTTGCTAAATCTCTTGAGCCAATTAATGGCTTAAATTCTTCCAGTTCAAGTATTTTACTAATGTCATAGTTGTGAATTGGCAAAATAAGCTTAGCCTTGTCAATTAACTCAGGGAATTGAGCGCCATCATATTTTGATCTTCTCCCTCTTTTGATTGATTTTTGGAGAGCTTCATCATTTTACTTTGTTTTCATCTCAATGGGTAATAGACTTTACAGATCTACACTTTGTGTGAGTTCGTTATCATTTAATCCTTGTTAAACTTTTAAAATTGAAGGTTCAAATAAAAGATTTTGCAATTAATGGTTTTAAGATGGCGGGTTTAATTGAGTTCATAATTTAGGCGGCTAATTTAGTTAACTTAAATATTTAAATTTAATAGACTTAATTAAAAAACGCGCTTTTATATTAATTCTTAATTGATTTTTGCCATACTTAATTTTAAAATTGCCCCATTTGGAAGTCTTTTACTCGATTTGAGT
>ARYC01021715.1:0-31538 GCA_000711775.1 Oxytricha trifallax
CTTAAAAGATAGATCGCAATGTAATCTGCAAGAAAATGAAATTTTGGCTATGTGGTGACTTGATTTTCAAAAGTTCTTGGAAACTATATCAATTGCACTTATAATACATAATTGGCTTCAATAAATATTTGAGTGAAAGTTTGATGCCAAATAATAATAAAAGGTGCTGTGGAATAGTACCTACGAATGCACCTTAAAAGATAGATCGCAATTTAATCTCCAAGAAAATGAAATTTTGGCTATGTGGTGACTTGACTTTCAAAAGTTCTTGGACACTATATCAAGTGCACTTATAATACATAATTGGCTTCAATAAATATTTGAGTGAAAAGTTTGATGCCAAATAAAAAAAAGAGGTGCTGTGGAATAGTACATACGAATGCACCTTAAAAGATAGATCGCAATGTAATCTGCAAAAAAATGAAATTTAGGCTATGTGGTGACTTGACTTTCAAAAGTTCTTGGACACTATATCAAGTGCACTTATAATACATAATTGGCTTCAATAAATATTTGAGTGAAAAGTTTGATGCCAAATAAAAAAAACGGTGCTGTGGAATAGTACCTACGAATGCACCTTAAAAGATAGATCGCAATGTAATCTGCAAGAAAATGAAATTTAGGCTATGTGGTGACTTTACTTTCAAAAGTTCTTGGACACTATATCAAGTGCACTTATAATACATAATTGGCCTTCAATACAATATTTTGACGTGAAAAGTTTGATGCCAAATAAAAAAAACGGTGCTGTGGAATAGTACCTACGAATGCACCTTAAAAGATAGATCGCAATGTAATCTGCAAGAAAATGAAATTTAGGCTATGTGGTGACTTTACTTTCAAAAGTTCTTGGACACTATATCAAGTGCACTTATAATACATAATTGGCTTCAATAAATATTTGAGTGAAAGTGTGATGCCAAATAATAAAAAAGGTGCTGTGGAATAGTACCTACGAATGCACCTTAAAAGATAGATCGCAATGTAATCTGCAAGAAAATGAAATTTTGGCTATGTGGTGACTTGACTTTCAAAAGTTCTTGGACACTATATCAAGTGCACTTATAATACATAATTGGCTTCAATAAATATTTGAGTGAAAAGTTTGATGCCAAATAAAAAAAAGAGGTGCTGTGGAATAGTACATACGAATGCACCTTAAAAGATAGATCGCAATGTAATCTGCAAAAAAATGAAATTTAGGCTATGTGGTGACTTGACTTTCAAAAGTTCTTGGACACTATATCAAGTGCACTTATAATACATAATTGTGAAGCTCTCAACTAAACTCATTCGAGGTGAAAAGTCGTAAGATTTCGCTCAACATTAAAAAGGAAGTCTGTGTTCCTGAATTAGTACCTCGAATGCACACCATTATTAAAGTTATAGATCGCAATGTAATCTGCAAGAAAATGAAATTTTGGCTATGTGGTGACTTGACTTTCAAAAGTTCTTGGACACTATATCAAGTGCACTTATAATACATAATTGGCTTCAATAAATATTTGAGTGAAAAGTGTGATGCCAAATAATAAAAAAGGTGCTGTGGAATAGTACCTACGAATGCACCTTAAAAGATAGATCGCAATGTAATCTGCAAAAAAATGAAATTTAGGCTATGTGGTGACTTGACTTTCAAAAGTTCTTGGACACTATATCAACGTGCACTTATAAATACCATAATGGCCTTCAATAAATATTTGAGTGAAAAGTTTGATGCCAAATAAAAAAAAGAGGTGCTGTGGAATAGTACATACGAATGCACCTTAAAAGATAGATCGCAATGTAATCTGCAAAAAAATGAAATTTAGGCTATGTGGTGACTTGACTTTCAAAAGTTCTTGGACACTATATCAAGTGCACTTATAATACATAATTTTCTTCAATAAATATTTGAGTGAAAAGTGTGATGCCAAATAAAAAAAAAGGTGCTGTGGAATAGTACCTACTAATGAACCTTAAAAGATAGATCGCAATGTAATCTGCAAGAAAATGAAATTTTGGCTATGTGGTGACTTGACTTACAAAAGTTCTTGGGCACTATATCAAGTGCACTTATAATACATAATTGGCTTCAATAAATATTTGAGTGAAAAGTGTGATGCCAAATAAAAAAAAAGGTGCTGTGGAATAGTACCTACGAATGCACCTTAAAGATAGATCGCAATGTAATCTGCAGGAAAATGAAATTTAGGCTATGTGCTGACTTGACTTTCAAAAGTTCTTGGACACTATATCAAGTGCACTTATAATACATAATTGGCTTCAATAAATATTTGAGTGAAAAGTTTGATGCCAAATAAAAAAAACGGTGCTGTGGAATAGTACCTACGAATGCACCTTAAAAGATAGATCGCAATGTAATCTGCAAGAAAATGAAATTTAGGCTATGTGGTGACTTTACTTTCAAAAGTTCTTGGACACTATATCAAGTGCACTTATAATACATAATTGGCTTCAATAAATATTTGAGTGAAAAGTTTGATGCCAAATAAAAAAAAGGTGCTGTGGAATAGTACCTACGAATGCACCTTAAAGATAGATCGCAATGTAATCTGCAAGAAAATGAAATTTTGGCTATGTGGTGACTTGACTTTCAAAAGTTCTTGGACACTATATCAAGTGCACTTATAATACATAATTGGCTTCAATAAATATTTGAGTGAAAAGTGTGATGCCAAATAATAAAAAAGGTGCTGTGGAATAGTACCTACGAATGCACCTTAAAAGATAGAATCGCCAATGTAATCTTGCAAGAAAATGAAATTTTGGCTATGTGGTGACTTGACTTTCAAAAGTTCTTGGACACTATATCAAGTGCACTTATAATACATAATTGGCTTCAATAAATATTTGAGTGAAAAGTGTGATGCCAAATAATAAAAAAGGTGCTGTGGAATAGTACCTACGAATGCACCTTAAAAGATAGATCGCAATGTAATCTGCAAAAAAATGAAATTTTGGCTATGTGGTGACTTGACTTTCAAAAGTTCTTGGACACTATATCAAGTGCACTTATAATACATAATTGGCTTCAATAAATATTTGAGTGAAAAGTTTGATGCCAAATAAAAAAAACGGTGCTGTGGAATAGTACCTACGAATGCACCTTAAAAGATAGATCGCAATGTAATCTGCAAGAAAATGAAATTTAGGCTATGTGGTGACTTTACTTTCAAAAGTTCTTGGACACTATATCAAGTGCACTTATAATACATAATTGGGCTTCAATAAATATTTGAGTGAAAAGTTTGATGCCAAATAAAAAAAACGGTGCTGTGGAATAGTACCTACGAATGCACCTTAAAAGATAGATCGCAATGTAATCTGCAAGAAAATGAAATTTAGGCTATGTGGTGACTTTACTTTCAAAAGTTCTTGGACACTATATCAAGTGCACTTATAATACATAATTGGCCTTCAATAAATTATTTGAGTGAAAAGTTTGATGCCAAATAAAAAAAACGGTGCTGTGGAATAGTACCTACGAATGCACCTTAAAAGATAGATCGCAATGTAATCTGCAAGAAAATGAAATTTAGGCTATGTGGTGACTTTACTTTCAAAAGTTCTTGGACACTATATCAAGTGCACTTATAATACATAATTGGCTTCAATAAATATTTGAGTGAAAAGTTTGATGCCAAATAAAAAAAAGGTGCTGTGGAATAGTACCTACGAATGCACCTTAAAGGATTAGATCGCAATGTAATCTGCAAGAAAATGAAATTTTGGCTATGTGGTGACTTGACTTTCAAAAGTTCTTGGACACTATATCAAGTGCACTTATAATACATAATTGGCTTCAATAAATATTTGAGTGAAAAGTGTGATGCCAAATAATAAAAAAGGTGCTGTGGAATAGTACCTACGAATGCACCTTAAAAGATAGATCGCCAATGTAATCTGCAAGAAAATGAAATTTTGGCTATGTGGTGACTTGACTTTCAAAAGTTCTTGGACACTATATCAAGTGCACTTATAATACATAATTGGCTTCAATAAATATTTGAGTGAAAAGTGTGATGCCAAATAATAAAAAAGGTGCTGTGGAATAGTACCTACGAATGCACCTTAAAAGATAGATACGCCAATGTAATCTGCATAGAAAATGAAATTTTGGCTATGTGGTGACTTGACTTTCAAAAGTTCTTGGACACTATATCAAGTGCACTTATAATACATAATTGGCTTCAATAAATATTTGAGTGAAAAGTGTGATGCCAAATAATAAAAAAGGTGCTGTGGAATAGTACCTACGAATGCACCTTAAAAGATAGATCGCAATGTAATCTGCTAAGAAAATGAAATTTTGGCTATGTGGTGACTTGACTTTCAAAAGTTCTTGGACACTATATCAAGTGCACTTATAATACATAATTGGCTTCAATAAATATTTGAGTGAAAAGTGTGATGCCAAATAATAAAAAAGGTGCTGTGGAATAGTACCTACGAATGCACCTTAAAAGATAGATTCGCAATGTAATCTGCAAGAAAATGAAATTTTGGCTATGTGGTGACTTGACTTTCAAAAGTTCTTGGACACTATATCAAGTGCACTTATAATACATAATTGGCTTCAATAAATATTTGAGTGAAAAGTGTGATGCCAAATAATAAAAAAGGTGCTGTGGAATAGTACCTACGAATGCACCTTAAAAGATAGATCGCCAATTGTAATCTGCAAGAAAATGAAATTTTGGCTATGTGGTGACTTGACTTTCAAAAGTTCTTGGACACTATATCAAGTGCACTTATAATACATAATTGGCTTCAATAAATATTTGAGTGAAAAGTGTGATGCCAAATAATAAAAAAGGTGCTGTGGAATAGTACCTACGAATGCACCTTAAAAGATAGATCGCAATGTTAATCTGCAAGAAAATGAAATTTTGGCTATGTGGTGACTTGACTTTCAAAAGTTCTTGGACACTATATCAAGTGCACTTATAATACATAATTGGCTTCAATAAATATTTGAGTGAAAAGTGTGATGCCAAATAATAAAAAAGGTGCTGTGGAATAGTACCTACGAATGCACCTTAAAAGATAGATCGCAATGTAATCTGCAAGAAATGAAATTTTGGCTATGTGGTGACTTGATTTTCAAAAGTTCTTGGAAACTATATCAATTGCACTTATAATACATAATTGGCTTCAATAAATATTTGAGTGAAAGTTTGATGCCAAATAATAAAAAAAGGTGCTGTGGAATAGTACCTACGAATGCACCTTAAAAGATAGATCGCAAAGTAATCTGCAAGAAAATGAAATTTAGGCTATGTGCTGACTTGACTTTCAAAAGTTCTTGGAAAATATATCAAGTGCACTTATAATACATAATTGGCTTCAATAAATATTTGAGTGAAAAGTTTGATGCCAAATAAAAAAAAAGGTGCTGTGGAATAGTACATACGAATGCACCTTAAAAGATAGTCGCAATGTAATCTGCAAAAAAATGAAATTTAGGCTATGTGGTGACTTGACTTTCAAAAGTTCTTGGACACTATATCAAGTGCACTTATAATACATAATTGGCTTCAATAAATATTTGAGTGAAAAGTTTGATGCCAAATAAAAAAAACGGTGCTGTGGAATAGTACCTACGAATGCACCTTAAAAGATAGATCGCAATGTAATCTGCAAGAAAATGAAATTTAGGCTATGTGGTGACTTTACTTTCAAAAGTTCTTGGACACTATATCAAGTGCACTTATAATACATAATTGGCTTCAATAAATATTTGAGTGAAAAGTTTGATGCCAAATAAAAAAAAAGGTGCTGTGGAATAGTACCTACGAATGCACCTTAAAAGATAGATCGCAATGTAATCTGCAAGAAAATGAAATTTAGGCTATGTGGTGACTTGACTTTCAAAAGTTCTTGGACACTATATCAAGTGCACTTATAATACATAATTGGCTTCAATAAATATTTGAGTGAAAAGTGTGATGCCAAATAATAAAAAAGGTGCTGTGGAATAGTACCTACGAATGCACCTTAAAAGATAGATCGCAAAATGTAATCTGCAAGAAAATGAAATTTTGGCTATGTGGTGACTTGACTTTCAAAAGTTCTTGGACACTATATCAAGTGCACTTATAATACATAATTGGCTTCAATAAATATTTGAGTGAAAAGTGTGATGCCAAATAATAAAAAAGGTGCTGTGGAATAGTACCTACGAATGCACCTTAAAAGATAGATCGCAATGTAATCTGCAAGAAAATGAAATTTTGGCTATGTGGTGACTTGACTTTCAAAAGTTCTTGGACACTATATCAAGTGCACTTATAATACATAATTGGCTTCAATAAATATTTGAGTGAAAAGTTTGATGCCAAATAAAAAAAAAGGTGCTGTGGAATAGTACCTACGAATGCACCTTAAAAGATAGATCGCAAAGTAATCTGCAAGAAAATGAAATTTAGGCTATGTGCTGACTTGACTTTCAAAAGTTCTTGGACAATATATCAAGTGCACTTATAATACATAATTGGCTTCAATAAATATTTGAGTGAAAAGTTTGATGCCAAATAAAAAAAAAGGTGCTGTGGAATAGTACCTACGAATGCACCTTAAAAGATAGATCGCAATGTAATCTGCAAAAAAATGAAATTTAGGCTATGTGGTGACTTGACTTTCAAAAGTTCTTGGACACTATATCAAGTGCACTTATAATACATAATTGGCTTCAATAAATATTTGAGTGAAAAGTTTGATGCCAAATAAAAAAAAAGGTGCTGTGGAATAGTACATACGAATGCACCTTAAAAGATAGATCGCAATGTAATCTGCAAAAAAATGAAATTTAGGCTATGTGGTGACTTGACTTTCAAAAGTTCTTGGACACTATATCAAGTGCACTTATAATACATAATTGGCTTAATAAATATTTGAGTGAAAGTTTGATGCCAAATAAAAAAAAAGGTGCTGTGGAATAGTACCTACGAATGCACCTTAAAAGATAGATCGCAATGTAATCTGCAAGAAAATGAAATTTAGGCTATGTGGTGACTTGACTTTCAAAAGTTCTTGGACACTATATCAAGTGCACTTATAATACATAATTGGCTTCAATAAATATTTGAGTGAAAAGTGTGATGCCAAATAAAAAAAAAGGTGCTGTGGAATAGTACCTACGAATGCACCTTAAAAGATAGATCGCAATGTAATCTGCAAGAAAATGAAATTTAGGCTATGTGGTGACTTGACTTTCAAAAGTTCTTGGACACTATATCAAGTGCACTTATAATACATAATTGGCTTCAATAAATATTTGAGTGAAAAGTGTGATGCCAAATAATAAAAAAGGTGCTGTGGAATAGTACCTACGAATGCACCTTAAAAGATAGATCGCAATGTAATCTGCAAGAAAATGAAATTTTGGCTATGTGGTGACTTGACTTTCAAAAGTTCTTGGACACTATATCAAGTGCACTTATAATACATAATTGGCTTCAATAAATATTTGAGTGAAAAGTGTGATGCCAAATAATAAAAAAGGTGCTGTGGAATAGTACCTACGAATGCACCTTAAAAGATAGATCGCAATGTAATCTGCAAGAAAATGAAATTTTGGCTATGTGGTGACTTGACTTTCAAAAGTTCTTGGACACTATATCAAGTGCACTTATAATACATAATTGGCTTCAATAAATATTTGAGTGAAAAGTGTGATGCCAAATAATAAAAAAGGTGCTGTGGAATAGTACCTACGAATGCACCTTAAAAGATAGATCGCAAATGGAATCTGCAAGAAAATGAAATTTTGGCTATGTGGTGACTTGACTTTCAAAAGTTCTTGGACACTATATCAAGTGCACTTATAATACATAATTGGCTTCAATAAATATTTGAGTGAAAAGTGTGATGCCAAATAATAAAAAAGGTGCTGTGGAATAGTACCTACGAATGCACCTTAAAAGATAGATCGCAATGTAATCTGCAAGAAAATGAAATTTTGGCTATGTGGTGACTTGACTTTCAAAAGTTCTTGGACACTATATCAAGTGCACTTATAATACATAATTGGCTTCAATAAATATTTGAGTGAAAAGTGTGATGCCAAATAATAAAAAAGGTGCTGTGGAATAGTACCTACGAATGCACCTTAAAAGATAGATCGCAATGTAATCTGCAAGAAAATGAAATTTTGGCTATGTGGTGACTTGACTTTCAAAAGTTCTTGGACACTATATCAAGTGCACTTATAATACATAATTGGCTTCAATAAATATTTGAGTGAAAAGTGTGATGCCAAATAATAAAAAAGGTGCTGTGGAATAGTACCTACGAATGCACCTTAAAAGATAGATCGCAATGTAATCTGCAAGAAAATGAAATTTTGGCTATGTGGTGACTTGACTTTCAAAAGTTCTTGGACACTATATCAAGTGCACTTATAATACATAATTGGCTTCAATAAATATTTGAGTGAAAAGTGTGATGCCAAATAATAAAAAAGGTGCTGTGGAATAGTACCTACGAATGCACCTTAAAAGATAGATCGCAATGTAATCTGCAAGAAAATGAAATTTTGGCTATGTGGTGACTTGACTTTCAAAAGTTCTTGGACACTATATCAAGTGCACTTATAATACATAATTGGCTTCAATAAATATTTGAGTGAAAAGTGTGATGCCAAATAATAAAAAAGGTGCTGTGGAATAGTACCTACGAATGCACCTTAAAAGATAGATCGCAATGTAATCTGCAAGAATGAAATTTAGGATATGTGGTGACTTGACTTTCAAAAGTTCTTGGACACTATATCAAGTGCACTTATAATACATAATTGGCTTCAATAAATATTTGAGTGAAAAGTGTGATGCCAAATAAAAAAAAAGGTGCTGTGGAATAGTACCTACGAATGAACCTTAAAAGATAGATCGCAATGTAATCTGCAAGAAAATGAAATTTTGGCTATGTGGTGACTTGACTTACAAAAGTTCTTGGACACTATATCAAGTGCACTTATAATACATAATTGGCTTCAATAAATATTTGAGTGAAAAGTGTGATGCCAAATAAAAAAAAAGGTGCTGTGGAATAGTACCTACGAATGCACCTTAAAAGATAGATCGCAATGTAATCTGCAAGAAAATGAAATTTAGGATATGTGGTGACTTGACTTTCAAAAGTTCTTGGAAACTATATCAAGTGCACTTATAATACATAATTGGCTTCAATAAATATTTGAGTGAAAGTTTGATGCCAAATAAAAAAAAGGTGCTGTGGAATAGTACCTACGAATGCACCTTAAAAGATAGATCGCAATGTAATCTGCAAGAAAATGAAATTTTGGCTATGTGGTGACTTGACTTTCAAAAGTTCTTGGACACTATATCAAGTGCACTTATAATACATAATTGGCTTCAATAAATATTTGAGTGAAAAGTGTGATGCCAAATAAAAAAAAAGGTGCTGTGGAATAGTACCTACGAATGCACCTTAAAAGATAGATCGCAATGTAATCTGCAAGAAAATGAAATTTTGGCTATGTGGTGACTTGACTTTCAAAAGTTCTTGGACACTATATCAAGTGCACTTATAATACATAATTGGCTTCAATAAATATTTGAGTGAAAAGTTTGATGCCAAATAAAAAAAAAGGTGCTGTGGAATAGTACCTACGAATGCACCTTAAAAGATAGATCGCAATGTAATCTGCAAGAAAATGAAATTTTGGCTATGTGGTGACTTGACTTTCAAAAGTTCTTGGACACTATATCAAGTGCACTTATAATACATAATTGGCTTCAATAAATATTTGAGTGAAAAGTTTGATGCCAAATAAAAAAAAAGGTGCTGTGGAATAGTACCTACGAATGCACCTTAAAAGATAGATCGCAATGTAATCTGCAAGAAAATGAAATTTAGGCTATGTGGTGACTTGACTTTCAAAAGTTCTTGGACACTATATCAAGTGCACTTATAATACATAATTGGCTTCAATAAATATTTGAGTGAAAAGTTTGATGCCAAATAAAAAAAAAGGTGCTGTGGAATAGTACCTACGAATGCACCTTAAAAGATAGATCGCAATGTAATCTGCAAGAAAATGAAATTTAGGCTATGTGGTGACTTGACTTTCAAAAGTTCTTGGACACTATATCAAGTGCACTTATAATACATAATTGGCTTCAATAAATATTTGAGTGAAAAGTTTGATGCCAAATAAAAAAAAAGGTGCTGTGGAATAGTACCTACGAATGCACCTTAAAAGATAGATCGCAATGTAATCTGCAAGAAAATGAAATTTAGGCTATGTGGTGACTTTACTTTCAAAAGTTCTTGGACACTATATCAAGTGCACTTATAATACATAATTGGCTTCAATAAATATTTGAGTGAAAAGTTTGATGCCAAATAATAAAAAAGGTGCTGTGGAATAGTACCTACGAATGCACCTTAAAAGATAGATCGCAATGTAATCTGCAAGAAAATGAAATTTAGGCTATGTGGTGACTTGACTTTCAAAAGTTCTTGGACACTATATCAAGTGCACTTATAATACATAATTGGCTTCAATAAATATTTGAGTGAAAAGTTTGATGCCAAATAAAAAAAAGAGGTGCTGTGGAATAGTACATACGAATGCACCTTAAAAGATAGATCGCAATGTAATCTGCAAAAAAATGAAATTTAGGCTATGTGGTGACTTGACTTTCAAAAGTTCTTGGACACTATATCAAGTGCACTTATAATACATAATTGGCTTCAATAAATATTTGAGTGAAAAGTTTGATGCCAAATAAAAAAAACGGTGCTGTGGAATAGTACCTACGAATGCACCTTAAAAGATAGATCGCAATGTAATCTGCAAGAAAATGAAATTTAGGCTATGTGGTGACTTGACTTTCAAAAGTTCTTGGACACTATATCAAGTGCACTTATAATACATAATTGGCTTCAATAAATATTTGAGTGAAAAGTTTGATGCCAAATAAAAAAAACGGTGCTGTGGAATAGTACCTACGAATGCACCTTAAAAGATAGATCGCAATGTAATCTGCAAGAAAATGAAATTTAGGCTATGTGGTGACTTTACTTTCAAAAGTTCTTGGACACTATATCAAGTGCACTTATAATACATAATTGGCTTCAATAAATATTTGAGTGAAAAGTTTGATGCCAAATAAAAAAAAGAGGTGCTGTGGAATAGTACCTACGAATGCACCTTAAAAGATAGATCGCAATGTAATCTGCAAGAAAATGAAATTTAGGCTATGTGGTGACTTGACTTTCAAAAGTTCTTGGACACTATATCAAGTGCACTTATAATACATAATTGGCTTCAATAAATATTTGAGTGAAAAGTTTGATGCCAAATAAAAAAAAAGGTGCTGTGGAATAGTACCTACGAATGCACCTTAAAAGATAGATCGCAATGTAATCTGCAAGAAAATGAAATTTTGGCTATGTGGTGACTTGACTTTCAAAAGTTCTTGGACACTATATCAAGTGCACTTATAATACATAATTGGCTTCAATAAATATTTGAGTGAAAAGTGTGATGCCAAATAAAAAAAAAGGTGCTGTGGAATAGTACCTACGAATGCACCTTAAAAGATAGATCGCAATGTAATCTGCAAGAAAATGAAATTTTGGCTATGTGGTGACTTGACTTTCAAAAGTTCTTGGACACTATATCAAGTGCACTTATAATACATAATTGGCTTCAATAAATATTTGAGTGAAAAGTTTGATGCCAAATAAAAAAAAAGGTGCTGTGGAATAGTACCTACGAATGCACCTTAAAAGATAGATCGCAATGTAATCTGCAAGAAAATGAAATTTAGGCTATGTGGTGACTTGACTTTCAAAAGTTCTTGGACACTATATCAAGTGCACTTATAATACATAATTGGCTTCAATAAATATTTGAGTGAAAAGTTTGATGCCAAATAAAAAAAAAGGTGCTGTGGAATAGTACCTACGAATGCACCTTAAAAGATAGATCGCAATGTAATCTGCAAGAAAATGAAATTTAGGCTATGTGGTGACTTGACTTTCAAAAGTTCTTGGACACTATATCAAGTGCACTTATAATACATAATTGGCTTCAATAAATATTTGAGTGAAAAGTTTGATGCCAAATAATAAAAAAGGTGCTGTGGAATAGTACCTACGAATGCACCTTAAAAGATAGATCGCAATGTAATCTGCAAGAAAATGAAATTTAGGCTATGTGGTGACTTGACTTTCAAAAGTTCTTGGACACTATATCAAGTGCACTTATAATACATAATTGGCTTCAATAAATATTTGAGTGAAAAGTTTGATGCCAAATAAAAAAAACGGTGCTGTGGAATAGTACCTACGAATGCACCTTAAAAGATAGATCGCAATGTAATCTGCAAGAAAATGAAATTTAGGCTATGTGGTGACTTTACTTTCAAAAGTTCTTGGACACTATATCAAGTGCACTTATAATACATAATTGGCTTCAATAAATATTTGAGTGAAAAGTTTGATGCCAAATAAAAAAAAAGGTGCTGTGGAATAGTACCTACGAATGCACCTTAAAAGATAGATCGCAATGTAATCTGCAAGAAAATGAAATTTTGGCTATGTGGTGACTTGACTTTCAAAAGTTCTTGGACACTATATCAAGTGCACTTATAATACATAATTGGCTTCAATAAATATTTGAGTGAAAAGTTTGATGCCAAATAAAAAAAAAGGTGCTGTGGAATAGTACCTACGAATGCACCTTAAAAGATAGATCGCAATGTAATCTGCAAGAAAATGAAATTTAGGCTATGTGGTGACTTGACTTTCAAAAGTTCTTGGACACTATATCAAGTGCACTTATAATACATAATTGGCTTCAATAAATATTTGAGTGAAAAGTTTGATGCCAAATAAAAAAAAGAGGTGCTGTGGAATAGTACATACGAATGCACCTTAAAAGATAGATCGCAATGTAATCTGCAAAAAAATGAAATTTAGGCTATGTGGTGACTTGACTTTCAAAAGTTCTTGGACACTATATCAAGTGCACTTATAATACATAATTGGCTTCAATAAATATTTGAGTGAAAAGTTTGATGCCAAATAAAAAAAAAGGTGCTGTGGAATAGTACCTACGAATGCACCTTAAAAGATAGATCGCAATGTAATCTGCAAGAAAATGAAATTTAGGCTATGTGGTGACTTGACTTTCAAAAGTTCTTGGACACTATATCAAGTGCACTTATAATACATAATTGGCTTCAATAAATATTTGAGTGAAAAGTTTGATGCCAAATAAAAAAAACGGTGCTGTGGAATAGTACCTACGAATGCACCTTAAAAGATAGATCGCAATGTAATCTGCAAGAAAATGAAATTTAGGCTATGTGGTGACTTTACTTTCAAAAGTTCTTGGACACTATATCAAGTGCACTTATAATACATAATTGGCTTCAATAAATATTTGAGTGAAAAGTTTGATGCCAAATAAAAAAAACGGTGCTGTGGAATAGTACCTACGAATGCACCTTAAAAGATAGATCGCAATGTAATCTGCAAGAAAATGAAATTTAGGCTATGTGGTGACTTGACTTTCAAAAGTTCTTGGACACTATATCAAGTGCACTTATAATACATAATTGGCTTCAATAAATATTTGAGTGAAAAGTGTGATGCCAAATAAAAAAAAAGGTGCTGTGGAATAGTACCTACGAATGCACCTTAAAAGATAGATCGCAATGTAATCTGCAAGAAAATGAAATTTAGGCTATGTGGTGACTTGACTTTCAAAAGTTCTTGGACACTATATCAAGTGCACTTATAATACATAATTGGCTTCAATAAATATTTGAGTGAAAAGTTTGATGCCAAATAAAAAAAACGGTGCTGTGGAATAGTACCTACGAATGCACCTTAAAAGATAGATCGCAATGTAATCTGCAAGAAAATGAAATTTAGGCTATGTGGTGACTTTACTTTCAAAAGTTCTTGGACACTATATCAAGTGCACTTATAATACATAATTGGCTTCAATAAATATTTGAGTGAAAAGTTTGATGCCAAATAAAAAAAAAGGTGCTGTGGAATAGTACCTACGAATGCACCTTAAAAGATAGATCGCAATGTAATCTGCAAGAAAATGAAATTTAGGCTATGTGGTGACTTGACTTTCAAAAGTTCTTGGACACTATATCAAGTGCACTTATAATACATAATTGGCTTCAATAAATATTTGAGTGAAAAGTTTGATGCCAAATAAAAAAAAAGGTGCTGTGGAATAGTACCTACGAATGCACCTTAAAAGATAGATCGCAATGTAATCTGCAAGAAAATGAAATTTTGGCTATGTGGTGACTTGACTTTCAAAAGTTCTTGGACACTATATCAAGTGCACTTATAATACATAATTGGCTTCAATAAATATTTGAGTGAAAAGTTTGATGCCAAATAAAAAAAACGGTGCTGTGGAATAGTACCTACGAATGCACCTTAAAAGATAGATCGCAATGTAATCTGCAAGAAAATGAAATTTAGGCTATGTGGTGACTTTACTTTCAAAAGTTCTTGGACACTATATCAAGTGCACTTATAATACATAATTGGCTTCAATAAATATTTGAGTGAAAAGTTTGATGCCAAATAAAAAAAAAGGTGCTGTGGAATAGTACCTACGAATGCACCTTAAAAGATAGATCGCAATGTAATCTGCAAGAAAATGAAATTTAGGCTATGTGGTGACTTGACTTTCAAAAGTTCTTGGACACTATATCAAGTGCACTTATAATACATAATTGGCTTCAATAAATATTTGAGTGAAAAGTTTGATGCCAAATAAAAAAAAAGGTGCTGTGGAATAGTACCTACGAATGCACCTTAAAAGATAGATCGCAATGTAATCTGCAAGAAAATGAAATTTAGGCTATGTGGTGACTTGACTTTCAAAAGTTCTTGGACACTATATCAAGTGCACTTATAATACATAATTGGCTTCAATAAATATTTGAGTGAAAAGTTTGATGCCAAATAAAAAAAAAGGTGCTGTGGAATAGTACCTACGAATGCACCTTAAAAGATAGATCGCAATGTAATCTGCAAGAAAATGAAATTTAGGCTATGTGGTGACTTGACTTTCAAAAGTTCTTGGACACTATATCAAGTGCACTTATAATACATAATTGGCTTCAATAAATATTTGAGTGAAAAGTTTGATGCCAAATAAAAAAAACGGTGCTGTGGAATAGTACCTACGAATGCACCTTAAAAGATAGATCGCAATGTAATCTGCAAGAAAATGAAATTTAGGCTATGTGGTGACTTGACTTTCAAAAGTTCTTGGACACTATATCAAGTGCACTTATAATACATAATTGGCTTCAATAAATATTTGAGTGAAAAGTTTGATGCCAAATAAAAAAAAAGGTGCTGTGGAATAGTACCTACGAATGCACCTTAAAAGATAGATCGCAATGTAATCTGCAAGAAAATGAAATTTAGGCTATGTGGTGACTTGACTTTCAAAAGTTCTTGGACACTATATCAAGTGCACTTATAATACATAATTGGCTTCAATAAATATTTGAGTGAAAAGTTTGATGCCAAATAAAAAAAACGGTGCTGTGGAATAGTACCTACGAATGCACCTTAAAAGATAGATCGCAATGTAATCTGCAAGAAAATGAAATTTAGGCTATGTGGTGACTTTACTTTCAAAAGTTCTTGGACACTATATCAAGTGCACTTATAATACATAATTGGCTTCAATAAATATTTGAGTGAAAAGTGTGATGCCAAATAAAAAAAAAGGTGCTGTGGAATAGTACCTACGAATGCACCTTAAAAGATAGATCGCAATGTAATCTGCAAGAAAATGAAATTTTGGCTATGTGGTGACTTGACTTTCAAAAGTTCTTGGACACTATATCAAGTGCACTTATAATACATAATTGGCTTCAATAAATATTTGAGTGAAAAGTTTGATGCCAAATAAAAAAAAAGGTGCTGTGGAATAGTACCTACGAATGCACCTTAAAAGATAGATCGCAATGTAATCTGCAAGAAAATGAAATTTAGGCTATGTGGTGACTTGACTTTCAAAAGTTCTTGGACACTATATCAAGTGCACTTATAATACATAATTGGCTTCAATAAATATTTGAGTGAAAAGTTTGATGCCAAATAAAAAAAACGGTGCTGTGGAATAGTACCTACGAATGCACCTTAAAAGATAGATCGCAATGTAATCTGCAAGAAAATGAAATTTAGGCTATGTGGTGACTTTACTTTCAAAAGTTCTTGGACACTATATCAAGTGCACTTATAATACATAATTGGCTTCAATAAATATTTGAGTGAAAAGTTTGATGCCAAATAAAAAAAAAGGTGCTGTGGAATAGTACCTACGAATGCACCTTAAAAGATAGATCGCAATGTAATCTGCAAGAAAATGAAATTTAGGCTATGTGGTGACTTGACTTTCAAAAGTTCTTGGACACTATATCAAGTGCACTTATAATACATAATTGGCTTCAATAAATATTTGAGTGAAAAGTTTGATGCCAAATAAAAAAAAAGGTGCTGTGGAATAGTACCTACGAATGCACCTTAAAAGATAGATCGCAATGTAATCTGCAAGAAAATGAAATTTTGGCTATGTGGTGACTTGACTTTCAAAAGTTCTTGGACACTATATCAAGTGCACTTATAATACATAATTGGCTTCAATAAATATTTGAGTGAAAAGTTTGATGCCAAATAAAAAAAACGGTGCTGTGGAATAGTACCTACGAATGCACCTTAAAAGATAGATCGCAATGTAATCTGCAAGAAAATGAAATTTAGGCTATGTGGTGACTTTACTTTCAAAAGTTCTTGGACACTATATCAAGTGCACTTATAATACATAATTGGCTTCAATAAATATTTGAGTGAAAAGTTTGATGCCAAATAAAAAAAAGAGGTGCTGTGGAATAGTACATACGAATGCACCTTAAAAGATAGATCGCAATGTAATCTGCAAAAAAATGAAATTTAGGCTATGTGGTGACTTGACTTTCAAAAGTTCTTGGACACTATATCAAGTGCACTTATAATACATAATTGGCTTCAATAAATATTTGAGTGAAAAGTTTGATGCCAAATAATAAAAAAGGTGCTGTGGAATAGTACCTACGAATGCACCTTAAAAGATAGATCGCAATGTAATCTGCAAGAAAATGAAATTTAGGCTATGTGGTGACTTGACTTTCAAAAGTTCTTGGACACTATATCAAGTGCACTTATAATACATAATTGGCTTCAATAAATATTTGAGTGAAAAGTTTGATGCCAAATAAAAAAAACGGTGCTGTGGAATAGTACCTACGAATGCACCTTAAAAGATAGATCGCAATGTAATCTGCAAGAAAATGAAATTTAGGCTATGTGGTGACTTTACTTTCAAAAGTTCTTGGACACTATATCAAGTGCACTTATAATACATAATTGGCTTCAATAAATATTTGAGTGAAAAGTTTGATGCCAAATAAAAAAAACGGTGCTGTGGAATAGTACCTACGAATGCACCTTAAAAGATAGATCGCAATGTAATCTGCAAGAAAATGAAATTTAGGCTATGTGGTGACTTGACTTTCAAAAGTTCTTGGACACTATATCAAGTGCACTTATAATACATAATTGGCTTCAATTAAATATTTGAGTGAAAAGTTTGATGCCAAATAAAAAAAACGGTGCTGTGGAATAGTACCTACGAATGCACCTTAAAAGATAGATCGCAATGTAATCTGCAAGAAAATGAAATTTAGGCTATGTGGTGACTTTACTTTCAAAAGTTCTTGGACACTATATCAAGTGCACTTATAATACATAATTGGCTTCAATAAATATTTGAGTGAAAAGTTTGATGCCAAATAAAAAAAAGAGGTGCTGTGGAATAGTACATACGAATGCACCTTAAAAGATAGATCGCAATGTAATCTGCAAAAAAATGAAATTTAGGCTATGTGGTGACTTGACTTTCAAAAGTTCTTGGACACTATATCAAGTGCACTTATAATACATAATTGGCTTCAATAAATATTTGAGTGAAAAGTTTGATGCCAAATAAAAAAAACGGTGCTGTGGAATAGTACCTACGAATGCACCTTAAAAGATAGATCGCAATGTAATCTGCAAGAAAATGAAATTTAGGCTATGTGGTGACTTTACTTTCAAAAGTTCTTGGACACTATATCAAGTGCACTTATAATACATAATTGGCTTCAATAAATATTTGAGTGAAAAGTTTGATGCCAAATAAAAAAAACGGTGCTGTGGAATAGTACCTACGAATGCACCTTAAAAGATAGATCGCAATGTAATCTGCAAGAAAATGAAATTTAGGCTATGTGGTGACTTTACTTTCAAAAGTTCTTGGACACTATATCAAGTGCACTTATAATACATAATTGGCTTCAATAAATATTTGAGTGAAAAGTTTGATGCCAAATAAAAAAAAAGGTGCTGTGGAATAGTACCTACGAATGCACCTTAAAAGATAGATCGCAAATGTAATCTGCAAGAAAATGAAATTTAGGCTATGTGGTGACTTTACTTTCAAAAGTTCTTGGACACTATATCAAGTGCACTTATAATACATAATTGGCTTCAATAAATATTTGAGTGAAAAGTTTGATGCCAAATAAAAAAAACGGTGCTGTGGAATAGTACCTACGAATGCACCTTAAAAGATAGATCGCAATGTAATCTGCAAGAAAATGAAATTTAGGCTATGTGGTGACTTTACTTTCAAAAGTTCTTGGACACTATATCAAGTGCACTTATAATACAATAATTGGCTTCAATAAATATTTGAGTGAAAAGTTTGATGCCAAATAAAAAAAACGGTGCTGTGGAATAGTACCTACGAATGCACCTTAAAAGATAGATCGCAATGTAATCTGCAAGAAAATGAAATTTAGGCTATGTGGTGACTTTACTTTCAAAAGTTCTTGGACACTATATCAAGTGCACTTATAATACATAATTGGCTTCAATAAATATTTGAGTGAAAAGTTTGATGCCAAATAAAAAAAAAGGTGCTGTGGAATAGTACCTACGAATGCACCTTAAAAGATAGATCGCAATGTAATCTGCAAGAAAATGAAATTTAGGCTATGTGGTGACTTGACTTTCAAAAGTTCTTGGACACTATATCAAGTGCACTTATAATACATAATTGGCTTCAATAAATATTTGAGTGAAAAGTTTGATGCCAAATAAAAAAAAAGGTGCTGTGGAATAGTACCTACGAATGCACCTTAAAAGATAGATCGCAATGTAATCTGCAAGAAAATGAAATTTAGGCTATGTGGTGACTTTACTTTCAAAAGTTCTTGGACACTATATCAAGTGCACTTATAATACATAATTGGCTTCAATAAATATTTGAGTGAAAAGTTTGATGCCAAATAAAAAAAAGAGGTGCTGTGGAATAGTACATACGAATGCACCTTAAAAGATAGATCGCAATGTAATCTGCAAAAAAATGAAATTTAGGCTATGTGGTGACTTGACTTTCAAAAGTTCTTGGACACTATATCAAGTGCACTTATAATACATAATTGGCTTCAATAAATATTTGAGTGAAAAGTTTGATGCCAAATAAAAAAAACGGTGCTGTGGAATAGTACCTACGAATGCACCTTAAAAGATAGATCGCAATGTAATCTGCAAGAAAATGAAATTTAGGCTATGTGGTGACTTTACTTTCAAAAGTTCTTGGACACTATATCAAGTGCACTTATAATACATAATTGGCTTCAATAAATATTTGAGTGAAAAGTTTGATGCCAAATAAAAAAAAAGGTGCTGTGGAATAGTACCTACGAATGCACCTTAAAAGATAGATCGCAATGTAATCTGCAAGAAAATGAAATTTAGGCTATGTGGTGACTTGACTTTCAAAAGTTCTTGGACACTATATCAAGTGCACTTATAATACATAATTGGCTTCAATAAATTGAGTGAAAAGTTTGATGCCAAATAAAAAAAAAGGTGCTGTGGAATAGTACCTACGAATGCACCTTAAAAGATAGATCGCAAAGTAATCTGCAGGAAAATGAAATTTAGGCTATGTGCTGACTTGACTTTCAAAAGTTCTTGGACAATATATCAAGTGCACTTATAATACATAATTGGCTTCTATAAATATTTGAGTGATAAGTTTGATGCCAAATAAAAAAAAAGGTGCTGTGGAATAGTACCTACGAATGCACCTTAAAAGATAGATCGCAAATGTAATCTGCAAGAAAATGAAATTTAGGCTATGTGGTGACTTGACTTTCAAAAGTTCTTGGACACTATATCAAGTGCACTTATAATACATAATTGGCTTCAATAAATATTTGAGTGAAAAGTTTGATGCCAAATAAAAAAAAAGGTGCTGTGGAATAGTACCTACGAATGCACCTTAAAAGATAGATCGCAATGTAATCTGCAAAAAAATGAAATTTAGGCTATGTGGTGACTTGACTTTCAAAAGTTCTTGGACACTATATCAAGTGCACTTATAATACATAATTGGCTTCAATAAATATTTGAGTGAAAAGTTTGATGCCAAATAAAAAAAAAGGTGCTGTGGAATAGTACCTACGAATGCACCTTAAAAGATAGATCGCAATGTAATCTGCAAGAAAATGAAATTTAGGCTATGTGGTGACTTGACTTTCAAAAGTTCTTGGACACTATATCAAGTGCACTTATAATACATAATTGGCTTCAATAAATATTTGAGTGAAAAGTGTGATGCCAAATAAAAAAAAGGTGCTGTGGAATAGTACCTACGAATGCACCTTAAAGATAGATCGCAATGTAATCTGCAAGAAAATGAAATTTTGGCTATGTGGTGACTTGACTTTCAAAAGTTCTTGGACACTATATCAAGTGCACTTATAATACATAATTGGCTTCAATAAATATTTGAGTGAAAAGTGTGATGCCAAATAATAAAAAAGGTGCTGTGGAATAGTACCTACGAATGCACCTTAAAAGATAGATCGCAATGTAATCGGCAAGAAAATGAAATTTTGGCTATGTGGTGACTTGACTTTCAAAAGTTCTTGGACACTATATCAAGTGCACTTATAATACATAATTGGCTTCAATAAATATTTGAGTGAAAAGTGTGATGCCAAATAATAAAAAAGGTGCTGTGGAATAGTACCTACGAATGCACCTTAAAAGATAGATCGCAAGGTAAATCTGCAAGAAAATGAAATTTTGGCTATGTGGTGACTTGACTTTCAAAAGTTCTTGGACACTATATCAAGTGCACTATAATACATAATTGGCTTCAATAAATATTTGAGTGAAAAGTGTGATGCCAAATAAAAAAAAAGGTGCTGTGGAATAGTACCTACGAATGCACCTTAAAAGATAGATCGCAATGTAATCTGCAAGAAAATGAAATTTAGGCTATGTGGTGACTTGACTTTCAAAAGTTCTTGGACACTATATCAAGTGCACTTATAATACATAATTGGCTTCAATAAATATTTGAGTGAAAAGTGTGATGCCAAATAAAAAAAAAGGTGCTGTGGAATAGTACCTACGAATGCACCTTAAAAGATAGATCGCAAAGTAATCGGCAAGAAAATGAAATTTAGGCTATGTGCTGACTTGACTTTCAAAAGTTCTTGGACAATATATCAAGTGCACTTATAATACATAATTGGCTTCAATAAATATTTGAGTGAAAAGTGTGATGCCAAATAAAAAAAAAGGTGCTGTGGAATAGTACCTACGAATGCACCTTAAAAGATAGATCGCAATGTAATCTGCAAGAAAATGAAATTTTGGCTATGTGGTGACTTGACTTTCAAAAGTTCTTGGACACTATATCAAGTGCACTTATAATACATAATTGGCTTCAATAAATATTTGAGTGAAAAGTGTGATGCCAAATAATAAAAAAGGTGCTGTGGAATAGTACCTACGAATGCACCTTAAAAGATAGATCGCAATGTAATCTGCAAGAAAATGAAATTTAGGATATGTGGTGACTTGACTTTCAAAAGTTCTTGGACACTATATCAAGTGCACTTATAATACATAATTGGCTTCAATAAATATTTGAGTGAAAAGTGTGATGCCAAATAAAAAAAAGGTGCTGTGGAATAGTACCTACGAATGCACCTTAAAAGATAGATCGCAATGTAATCTGCAAGAAAATGAAATTTAGGATATGTGGTGACTTGACTTTCAAAAGTTCTTGGACACTATATCAAGTGCATATAATACATAATTGGCTTCAATAAATATTTGAGTGAAAAGTGTGATGCCAAATAAAAAAAAAGGTGCTGTGGAATAGTACCTACGAATGCACCTTAAAAGATAGATCGCAATGTAATCTGCAAGAAAATGAAATTTAGGCTATGTGGTGACTTGACTTTCAAAAGTTCTTGGACACTATATCAAGTGCACTTATAATACATAATTGGCTTCAATAAATATTTGAGTGAAAAGTGTGATGCCAAATAAAAAAAAAGGTGCTGTGGAATAGTACCTACGAATGCACCTTAAAAGATAGATCGCAATGTAATCTGCAAGAAAATGAAATTTAGGCTATGTGGTGACTTGACTTTCAAAAGTTCTTGGACACTATATCAAGTGCACTTATAATACATAATTGGCTTCAATAAATATTTGAGTGAAAAGTTTGATGCCAAATAAAAAAAAGAGGTGCTGTGGAATAGTACATACGAATGCACCTTAAAAGATAGATCGCAATGTAATCTGCAAAAAAATGAAATTTAGGCTATGTGGTGACTTGACTTTCAAAAGTTCTTGGACACTATATCAAGTGCACTTATAATACATAATTGGCTTCAATAAATATTTGAGTGAAAAGTGTGATGCCAAATAAAAAAAAAGGTGCTGTGGAATAGTACCTACGAATGCACCTTAAAAGATAGATCGCAATGTAATCTGCAAGAAAATGAAATTTAGGCTATGTGGTGACTTGACTTTCAAAAGTTCTTGGAAACTATATCAAGTGCACTTATAATACATAATTGGCCTCAATAAATATTTGAGTGAAAGTTTGATGCCAAATAAAAAAAAAGGTGCTGTGGAATAGTACCTACGAATGCACCTTAAAAGATAGATCGCAATGTAATCTGCAAGAAAATGAAATTTAGGCTATGTGCTGACTTGACTTTCAAAAGTTCTTGGACACTATATCAAGTGCAATTATAATACATAATTGGCTTCAATAAATATTTGAGTGAAAAGTTTGATGCCAAATAAAAAAAAAGGTGCTGTGGAATAGTACCTACGAATGCACCTTAAAAGATAGATCGCAATGTAATCTGCAAGAAAATGAAATTTAGGCTATGTGGTGACTTGACTTTCAAAAGTTCTTGGAAACTATATCAAGTGCACTTATAATACATAATTGGCTTCAATAAATATTTGAGTGAAAAGTTTGATGCCAAATAAAAAAAAAGGTGCTGTGGAATAGTACCTACGAATGCACCTTAAAAGATAGATCGCAAAGTAATCTGCAAGAAAATGAAATTTAGGCTATGTGCTGACTTGACTTTCAAAAGTTCTTGGACAATATATCAAGTGCACTTATAATACATAATTGGCTTCAATAAATATTTGAGTGAAAAGTTTGATGCCAAATAAAAAAAAAGGTGCTGTGGAATAGTACATACGAATGCACCTTAAAAGATAGATCGCAATGTAATCTGCAAAAAAATGAAATTTAGGCTATATGGTGACTTGACTTTCAAAAGTTCTTGGACAACATATCAAGTGCACTTATAATACATAATTGGCTTCAATAAATATTTGAGTGAAAAGTGTGATGCCAAATAAAAAAAAAGGTGCTATAGAAAAGTACCTACGAATGCACCTTAAAAGATAGAGCGCAATGTAATCTGCAAGAAAATGAAATTTTGGCTATGTGGTGACTTGATTTTCAAAAGTTCTTGGAAACTATATCAAGTGCACTTATAATACATAATTGGCTTCAATAAATATTTGAGTGAAAGTTTGATGCCAAATAAAAAAAAAAGGTGCTGTGGAATAGTACATACGAATGCACCTTAAAAGATAGATCGCAATGTAATCTGCAAAAAAATGAAATTTAGGCTATGTGGTGACTTGACTTTCAAAAGTTCTTGGACACTATATCAAGTGCACTTATTAATACATTAATTTGCTTCAATAAATATTTGAGTGAAAAGTTTGATGCCAAATAAAAAAAAGAGGTGCTGTGGAATAGTACATACGAATGCACCTTAAAAGATAGATCGCAATGTAATCTGCAAAAAAATGAAATTTAGGCTATGTGGTGACTTGACTTTCAAAAGTTCTTGGACACTATATCAAGTGCACTTATAATACATAATTGGCTTCAATAAATATTTGAGTGAAAAGTTTGATGCCAAATAAAAAAAACGGTGCTGTGGAATAGTACCTACGAATGCACCTTAAAAGATAGATCGCAATGTAATCTGCAAGAAAATGAAATTTAGGCTATGTGGTGACTTTACTTTCAAAAGTTCTTGGACACTATATCAAGTGCACTTATAATACATAATTGGCTTCAATAAATATTTGAGTGAAAAGTTTGATGCCAAATAAAAAAAAGGTGCTGTGGAATAGTACCTACGAATGCACCTTAAAGGATAGATCGCAATGTAATCTGCAAGAAAATGAAATTTAGGATATGTGGTGACTTGACTTTCAAAAGTTCTTGGACACTATATCAAGTGCACTTATAATACATAATTGGCTTCAATAAATATTTGAGTGAAAAGTTTGATGCCAAATAAAAAAAAAGGTGCTATAGAAAAGTGCCTACGAATGCACCTTGAAAGATAGAGCGCGATGTAATCTGCAAGAAAATGAAATTTTGGTTATGTGTGAGTTGACTTTCAAAAGTTCTTGGACACTATATCAACTGCACTTATAATACATAATTGGCTTCAATAAATATTTGATTGAAAAGATTGATGCCAAATAAAAAAAAAGGTGCTGTGGAATAGTACCTACGAATGCACCTTAAAAGATAGAGCGCAATGCAATCTTGAAGACTATGAAATTTTGGTTCATTTGTGAGTTGACTTTCAAAAGTTCTTGGACACTATATCAACTGCACTTATAATACATAATTGTATTATAATATTTGAGTGAAAGGTTCGATGCCAAATAAAAAAAAAGGTGCTGTGGAATAGTACCTATGAATGCACCTTAAAGGATAGAGCGCGATGTAATCTGCAAGAAAATGAAATTATGGTTATATGGTGACTTGACTTTAAAAGTTCTTGGACACTATATCAAGTGCACTTATAAAACATAATTGGCTTTAATAAATATTTAAGTGAAAAGTTTGATGCCAAATAAAAAAAAAGGTGCTATAGAAAAGTACCTACGAATGCACCTTAAAAAGATAGATCGCAATGTAATCTGCAGGAAAATGAAATTTAGGCTATGTGCTGACTTGACTTTCAAAAGTTCTTGGACACTATATCAAGTGCAATTATAATACATAATTGGCTTCTATAAATATTTGAGTGAAAAGTTTGATGCCAAATAAAAAAAAAGGTGCTGTGGAATAGTACCTACGAATGCACCTTAAACAGATAGATCGCAATGTAATCTGCAAGAAAATGAAATTTAGGATATGTGGTGACTTGACTTTCAAAAGTTCTTGGACACTATATCAAGTGCACTTATAATACATAATTGGCTTCAATAAATATTTGACGCTGAAAAGTTTGATGCCAAATAAAAAAAAAGGTGCTGTGGAATAGTACCTACGAATGCACCTTAAAAGATAGATCGCAAAGTAATCTGCAGGAAAATGAAATTTAGGCTATGTGCTGACTTGACTTTCAAAAGTTCTTGGACAATATATCAAGTGCACTTATAATACATAATTGGCTTCTATAAATATTTGAGTGATAAGTTTGATGCCAAATAAAAAAAAAGGTGCTGTGGAATAGTACCTACGAATGCACCTTAAAAGATAGATCGCAATGTAATCTGCAAGAAAATGAAATTTAGGCTATGTGGTGACTTTACTTTCAAAAGTTCTTGGACACTATATCAAGTGCACTTATAATACATAATTGCCTTCAATAAAATATTTGAGGTGGAAAAGTTTGATGCCAAATAAAAAAAACGGTGCTGTGGAATAGTACCTACGAATGCACCTTAAAAGATAGATCGCAATGTAATCTGCAAGAAAATGAAATTTAGGCTATGTGGTGACTTTACTTTCAAAAGTTCTTGGACACTATATCAAGTGCACTTATAATACATAATTGGCTTCAATAAATATTTGAGTGAAAAGTTTGATGCCAAATAAAAAAAAGAGGTGCTGTGGAATAGTACATACGAATGCACCTTAAAAGATAGATCGCAATGTAATCTGCAAAAAAATGAAATTTAGGCTATGTGGTGACTTGACTTTCAAAAGTTCTTGGACACTATATCAAGTGCACTTATAATACATAATTGGCTTCAATAAATATTTGAGTGAAAAGTTTGATGCCAAATAAAAAAAAAGGTGCTGTGGAATAGTACCTACGAATGCACCTTAAAAGATAGATCGCAAAGTAATCTGCAGGAAAATGAAATTTAGGCTATGTGCTGACTTGACTTTCAAAAGTTCTTGGACAATATATCAAGTGCACTTATAATACATAATTGGCTTCTATAAATATTTGAGTGATAAGTTTTTGATGCCAAATAAAAAAAAACGTGCTGGTGAAATAGTACCTACGAATGCCACCTTAAAAGATTAGATCGCAAAGTAATCTGCAGGAAAATGAAATTTAGGCTATGTGCTGACTTGACTTTCAAAAGTTCTTGGACAATATATCAAGTGCACTTATAATACATAATTGGCTTCTATAAATATTTGAGTGATAAGTTTGATGCCAAATAAAAAAAAAGGTGCTGTGGAATAGTACCTACGAATGCACCTTAAAAGATAGATCGCAATGTAATCTGCAAGAAAATGAAATTTTGGCTATGTGGTGACTTGATTTTCAAAAGTTCTTGGAAACTATATCAATTGCACTTATAATACATAATTGGCTTCAATAAATATTTGAGTGAAAGTTTGATGCCAAATAATAATAAAAGGTGCTGTGGAATAGTACCTACGAATGCACCTTAAAAGGATTAGATCGCAATGTAATCTGCAAGAAAATGAAATTTTGGCTATGTGGTGACTTGATTTTCAAAAGTTCTTGGAAACTATATCAATTGCACTTATAATACATAATTGGCTTCAATAAATATTTGAGTGAAAAGTTTGATGCCAAATAAAAAAAACGGTGCTGTGGAATAGTACCTACGAATGCACCTTAAAAGATAGATCGCAATGTAATCTGCAAGAAAATGAAATTTAGGCTATGTGGTGACTTTACTTTCAAAAGTTCTTGGACACTATATCAAGTGCACTTATAATACATTAATTCGCCTCAATAAATATTTGAGTGAAAAGTTTGATGCCAAATAAAAAAAACGGTGCTGTGGAATAGTACCTACGAATGCACCTTAAAAGATAGATCGCAATGTAATCTGCAAGAAAATGAAATTTAGGCTATGTGGTGACTTTACTTTCAAAAGTTCTTGGACACTATATCAAGTGCACTTATAATACATAATTGGCTTCAATAAATATTTGAGTGAAAAGTTTGATGCCAAATAAAAAAAAAGGTGCTGTGGAATAGTACCTACGAATGCACCTTAAACAGATAGATCGCAATGTTAATCTGCAGGAAAATGAAATTTAGGCTATGTGCTGACTTGACTTTCAAAAGTTCTTGGACACTATATCAAGTGCAATTATAATACATAATTGGCTTCTATAAATATTTGAGTGAAAAGTTTGATGCCAAATAAAAAAAAAGGTGCTGTGGAATAGTACCTACGAATGCACCTTAAACAGATAGATCGCAATGTAATCTGCAAGAAAATGAAATTTTGGCTATGTGGTGACTTGATTTTCAAAAGTTCTTGGAAACTATATCAATTGCACTTATAATACATAATTGGCTTCAATAAATATTTGAGTGAAAAGTTTGATGCCAAATAAAAAAAAAGGTGCTGTGGAATAGTACCTACGAATGCACCTTAAAAGATAGATCGCAAAGTAATCTGCAGGAAAATGAAATTTAGGCTATGTGCTGACTTGACTTTCAAAAGTTCTTGGACAATATATCAAGTGCACTTATAATACATAATTGGCTTCTATAAATATTTGAGTGATAAGTTTGATGCCAAATAAAAAAAAAGGTGCTGTGGAATAGTACCTACGAATGCACCTTAAAAGATAGATCGCAATGTAATCTGCAGGAAAATGAAATTTAGGCTATGTGCTGACTTGACTTTCAAAAGTTCTTGGACACTATATCAAGTGCAATTATAATACATAATTGGCTTCTATAAATATTTGAGTGAAAAGTTTGATGCCAAATAAAAAAAAAGGTGCTGTGGAATAGTACCTACGAATGCACCTTAAACAGATAGATCGCAATGTAATCTGCAAGAAAATGAAATTTTGGCTATGTGGTCACTTGACTTTCAAAAGTTCTTGGACACTTTGTCAATTGCACTTATAATACATAATTGGCTTCAATAAATATTTGAGTGAAAAGTTTGATGCCAAATAAAAAAAACGGTGCTGTGGAATAGTACCTACGAATGCACCTTAAAAGATAGATCGCAATGTAATCTGCAAGAAAATGAAATTTAGGCTATGTGGTGACTTTACTTTCAAAAGTTCTTGGACACTATATCAAGTGCACTTATAATACATAATTGGCTCTTCTATAAATATTTTGAGTGAAAAGTTTGATGCCAAATAAAAAAAACGGTGCTGTGGAATAGTACCTACGAATGCACCTTAAAAGATAGATCGCAATGTAATCTGCAAGAAAATGAAATTTAGGCTATGTGGTGACTTTACTTTCAAAAGTTCTTGGACACTATATCAAGTGCACTTAAATTACATAATTGGCTTCAATAAATATTTGCAGTGAAAAGTTTGATGCCAAATAAAAAAAACGGTGCTGTGGAATAGTACCTACGAATGCACCTTAAAAGATAGATCGCAATGTAATCTGCAAGAAAATGAAATTTAGGCTATGTGGTGACTTTACTTTCAAAAGTTCTTGGACACTATATCAAGTGCACTTATAATACATAATTGGCTTCAATAAATATTTGAGTGAAAAGTTTGATGCCAAATAAAAAAAAGAGGTGCTGTGGAATAGTACATACGAATGCACCTTAAAAGATAGATCGCAATGTAATCTGCAAAAAAATGAAATTTAGGCTATGTGGTGACTTGACTTTCAAAAGTTCTTGGACACTATATCAAAGTGCACTTATAATAACATAATTGCCCTTCAATTAAATATTTGAGTGAAAAGTTTGATGCCAAATAAAAAAAAGAGGTGCTGTGGAATAGTACATACGAATGCACCTTAAAAGATAGATCGCAATGTAATCTGCAAAAAAATGAAATTTAGGCTATGTGGTGACTTGACTTTCAAAAGTTCTTGGACACTATATCAAGTGCACTTATAATACATAATTGGCTTCAATAAATATTTGAGTGAAAAGTTTGATGCCAAATAAAAAAAACGGTGCTGTGGAATAGTACCTACGAATGCACCTTAAAAGATAGATCGCAATGTAATCTGCAAGAAAATGAAATTTAGGCTATGTGGTGACTTTACTTTCAAAAGTTCTTGGACACTATATCAAGTGCACTTATAATACATAATTGGCTTCAATAAATATTTGAGTGAAAAGTTTGATGCCAAATAAAAAAAAGAGGTGCTGTGGAATAGTACATACGAATGCACCTTAAAAGATAGATCGCAATGTAATCTGCAAAAAAATGAAATTTAGGCTATGTGGTGACTTGACTTTCAAAAGTTCTTGGACACTATATCAAGTGCACTTATAATACATAATTGGGCTTCAATAAATATTTGAGTGAAAAGTTTGATGCCAAATAAAAAAAAGAGGTGCTGTGGAATAGTACATACGAATGCACCTTAAAAGATAGATCGCAATGTAATCTGCAAAAAAATGAAATTTAGGCTATGTGGTGACTTGACTTTCAAAAGTTCTTGGACACTATATCAAGTGCACTTATAATACATAATTGGCTTCAATAAATATTTGAGTGAAAAGTTTGATGCCAAATAAAAAAAACGGTGCTGTGGAATAGTACCTACGAATGCACCTTAAAAGATAGATCGCAATGTAATCTGCAAGAAAATGAAATTTAGGCTATGTGGTGACTTTACTTTCAAAAGTTCTTGGACACTATATCAAGTGCACTTATAATACATAATTGGCTTCAATAAATATTTGAGTGAAAAGTTTGATGCCAAATAAAAAAAAGAGGTGCTGTGGAATAGTACATACGAATGCACCTTAAAAGATAGATCGCAATGTAATCTGCAAAAAAATGAAATTTAGGCTATGTGGTGACTTGACTTTCAAAAGTTCTTGGACACTATATCAAGTGCACTTATAATACATAATTGGCTTCAATAAATATTTGAGTGAAAAGTTTGATGCCAAATAAAAAAAACGGTGCTGTGGAATAGTACCTACGAATGCACCTTAAAAGATAGATCGCAATGTAATCTGCAAGAAAATGAAATTTAGGCTATGTGGTGACTTTACTTTCAAAAGTTCTTGGACACTATATCAAGTGCACTTATAATACATAATTGGCTTCAATAAATATTTGAGTGAAAGTTTGATGCCAAATAAAAAAAAAGGTGCTGTGGAATAGTACCTACGAATGCACCTTAAAAGATAGATCGCAATGTAATCTGCAAGAAAATGAAATTTTGGCTATGTGGTGACTTGACTTTCAAAAGTTCTTGGACACTATATCAAGTGCACTTATAATACATAATTGGCTTCAATAAATATTTGAGTGAAAAGTGTGATGCCAAATAATAAAAAAGGTGCTGTGGAATAGTACCTACGAATGCACCTTAAAAGATAGATCGCAATGTAATCTGCAAGAAAATGAAATTTTGGCTATGTGGTGACTTGACTTTCAAAAGTTCTTGGACACTATATCAAGTGCACTTATAATACATAATTGGCTTCAATAAATATTTGAGTGAAAAGTGTGATGCCAAATAATAAAAAAGGTGCTGTGGAATAGTACCTACGAATGCACCTTAAAAGATAGATCGCAATGGTAATCTGCAAGAAAATGAAATTTTGGCTATGTGGTGACTTGACTTTCAAAAGTTCTTGGACACTATATCAAGTGCACTTATAATACATAATTGGCTTCAATAAATATTTGAGTGAAAAGTGTGATGCCAAATAATAAAAAAGGTGCTGTGGAATAGTACCTACGAATGCACCTTAAAAGATAGATCGCAATGTAATCTGCAAGAAAATTACATTTTGGTTATATGGTGACTTGACTTTCAAAAGTTCTTGGACACCATATCAAGTGCACTTATAATACTTAATTGGCTTCAATAAATATTTGAGTGAAAAGTTTGATGCCAAATAAAAAAAAAGGT